>JASDQU010242441.1:126140-147430 GCA_032191745.1 Picea mariana | reverse complement strand
TCATCACCATCAACCAATCATCACATAGAACCTGATAATGCTTCCTGAGACTTCTTCAATTTCTACATTTATTCAATTCTTGGAGTACTCTGATCTTGTAGATAATATTACTCAATGTATTCTCTGAAACTCCTCCAATTTTCACTCGTTGAATCCTCCCCAAAAAGAGGTTATAGAAAGAATGGTAGACTTTATTCAACTCTAGTCTATTCAGGAGAGTGAACTTGCACATAATGCCCCATGCTCAATAATTAACATTCGATTCTGAAACTTGCACACAAGAAACTAAATTCTCTAATCTTTCCAATGAAATTTGTCCCACTTCATTTGGATTCTCTATGAAGAAGTTATTACTGTTTTACCCAGAACATCTGCTTATTGACTAGCTTCATAACTGGTCACAAACCCTATCTTTCACAGAGTGTATCTCCATAATTATAGTGAATCAAGAGATAAATTTTTTACTAGAGGTACCTTGATATGTATTCGCAATACCATAGCGATTTTACCATCTGAATCGTTCTAGAAAAACATTTATAGAAAAAATGGTAAGATGACCTGAAAATAACATACCTTAGAACACATCACCAAAAGACTTCATCCTCCCTTGAAATTCGGCCTTCCTTTCTTCTTATTTCTTCTGAAATTTGAATTATATCAAATGAATGTATAATGATGTTTATTTATAACATTTATGTCACTTCCTTTTAACATTAGGGCCGACCTGACACTTTCTTATTTTGTAACTCTTTTCTTTAATTATCTTCAAGGCCTACATGTACTTCCTTCTTCCATTCACTTTGTCATATTCAAAAATTCATTTCTCCTCAACCATGAGGATCCACATGACATGCCACATAACACCAGAAACAAAATGATGTATACTATCCATCCATGGGTGTTATATATTCATGTGCATTTTCCCTCATGTCCAAATACCTTCATCAATCTTGTGGTCCAAAACCCATGACTAGGGTTGACATCAATGACAACAACCAATCTTCCAACAAAGTATACATAGAGAAACCTCAATGGGATCATTGAGGAGGAAGTATACATAGAGAAACCTCGGAGCTTTGAGGTACATGGGAGGGAGTCTCGTGTGTGTATGCTTAATAAATCCTTGTATGGACTCAAATAGGCACCCAAGCCATGGTATTCTAGGATCTATGGATACTTGTAGTGTATGGGATTTTCCAAGAGTGAGGAAGATCCTAAATTGTACTTCATACTTATTAGAGAGGATCCTCTCATCTTGGTTCTATACCTTTATGATTTATTTCTCATAGGTTCAGAAGATCTTATTGCAGGGTGAAAAGAATATTTCGCTAGGGAGTTTGAGATGAAGGACATTGGTTGGATGCATTATTTCTTGGCATTAGAGGTATGGAAGGTATCAAGAGAGATCTTCCTTGGACAAGGGAGGTATGAATTAGAGACCTTGAGGATATTCAGGATGGAGGAACGTAAACTGATTGCTACACCTATGATTACCAATCTGAATAAGATCAACACTTCAGATTCAGAGTTGGTGGATCCAAGGATATGCAGGCAGCTAATAGGGTCCTTGATGTATTTGGTCAACACCAAACCAGATATTTTTTTTTCTATGAATACCTTGAGTTAGTTCATGGTAGATCCAAGGCAGGTGCATTGGATCACAACAAATAATCTGATTAGGTACATGAGAGGTACAGTGGAGTATGGATTGAGATATCTTGGAGGAGATGGAGTAGAGTTGTAGGGATATACAGACTCAGATTGGGAAGGAAGAACAATATACAGAAAGAGCACCTCAAGTTGTTGCTTCATATTGGGATCAACAATGATCACTTGGTTCAGCAGGAAGCATACTTTTGTGGCACTCAGTTCAGTAGAAGAAGAGAATATGGAAGCGAATAATGCTAGTTGTGAAGCCATTTGTCTTTGCAAATTTCTTACAGATTTATTTAGTCATGAGTTGGAGCCTACCATGGTATACTACGATAATCAAAGTTGTATCAAAATCTCTTAGAATCCATTATTCAATGATATTTCCAAGCATAATGAGATCATATATCACTTCATTTTGGATAAGATCTAGAAAGGAGCAGTGAAGCTTTAGTATATTTCTACAGATGAGCAGGTTGCAGATACTTTGACCAATCCCTTGGAGAAAGGGAAGTTTGTAATCTTTAGGGATAGACTTGGAGTGGTGTATAATACCTTCCTTGCTAAGAGTGAGTGTTTATGTTAGTGCTAGAATCATACATGTATTTCTGCATAGGACTATGTGTCTAAACATGTGGAAATCGTCCAAAGCCTTCTACTCTTGGATTTACTTTAGATAAAGGAATTACTAAAAAAAAATTATTTTATTAATTAATTATGTAATTAGTTAATTGATTTATTTATGAGACATGCTAAAATTACTTAGCATGCAACATGTAATCTAAATCTAAAAGTGAGTGTGAGAAGTAATCTCAACCATATATCACTTTTAAGATTAGAAATAGATTCTAACTCACAATTATAAAATAAAGGCTCAGAGAAGGAGGAAGACACATTCACACATATAGACAAGGATGACCTTTGCTAGTGTGGAGTATCCAAGGTCACACTAAGGATTAGAGAAGTACCTCTACTCGATTTCTTGGATCATGAAGGATGATGATTCAAGAGGACCAAGGATTACACTTGATAGGTGTTGTGGGAATCTACATAGAGTATTGGATCACGAAGGACTATGGTTCATGATATTGGATAGGTGAATAAGGACATTCATGTAGAGATCATACAGGTCAACGAGAAAAGAGAACAGTGGCATACGTAGGTGGGTTTCAACAGAAGGAAGCCACAAGAGAGTGTTGGAGTGTATAGATATTTTTGTATAGGTTTTTTGTACACATCCATGGGCCATAGAAGAGATAGTTGTGGACATCCATAGGTCACAATGGGGAAAGTTGTGGATATCCAAGGGTCAGAGAAGAGACATACACGAATTCCTGAAAATTGTGCCATAATTGATTGCACAATGGGCCATCCTTTGCTAGGTTAGTCTACAGTTATATTTATCTAAGTTTTCCATTATCCCTATTATGGGATCCTTGATTTTGGAATAATAAATATTTTTTTCTTAGCACTATTTTTCCCTCCCTAGTTTTCCCAAGGGTATTTACCCAAAAATTCTGGTGTTCATGTGTGCTTGATTTGGTTTTCTGGTTTATGCTTACGCTGCATGATATTGAGTTAATGTATTATTGTTTTGTGGGATTCTAATCTGATTGCAGTAAGGAAATCACTAGATAACAAATTACCTAGGTGATTGAGTAATAATTTCAACACTTTAGTGCATAGTTCCTGTATGATCACACCAAGGCCTGCGGGACAACAAATCAAGTAAATGCATCATTTAATAATCTCAACAAATAAAATTACAATAATTCATCAATAATTTATTATCAAACTTAAAATATTAAAAGGGAATCAAAAGAGGGTTTTAAACATGGTAGGAACCAAGTGAGTAAACAATAGTGGCACATCTAATCCCCAATCACTATTGTTAACTAACATCGAAGCATCCTTCCTCATTACTCTACTTCCATCTTCCACATCCTATCCTTTACACTTTTGAGCTAATTTGGAGTGTCAAATGTATTGACCTAACTCCATATAGAACCCGTAAGCTGAAGTGTCATGTATATTGACCAAGCTTCCCTAGTAGGAAATTGGAAGCCGCCATCACACATCTAGAGCAGCATGGATTTGTACAACCCTCCCATAAATTGAAGTTTTGGAGGATAAGCGATGGGAAATACTTCCACCCCTCCTAATACAACTAGCATCAATAGGATACTCGATGGGAAATACATCCACCCTTATTTATTGAACTAGGCTAAACACCCTATATCGATCCATACTATGCAACTACTATTATTAGAGTCACGTCATCAAAAACCCACTCTGGGAAAGTTGTTCRTCCTATGAAAACCACACTTACCACATATAATAGCATAAGTTATCTTCTTGATGTCTATGACATCTGAGTTACCTCAACACTACAATCATTTCGCTATCATATAGCTYATCAACYTGTAGGTTAGTTCACCAATAACTCATATCMATGTAGATAGACCACAAATTTCATATAAGAATATGTATTTGTATTGACATTGAATTAATAAATGTATGTTTATTTACATAATGCCTTGCATATGTTATATATTCACAACATAACTTGAACTGGTATCCATGTACCAAAATTCCTCATTTTAATTTTCATGTTTAAACAATCATAGAAATACCATTGTCATGAGAATATAATAGTAATAATAGTATCATGTAACACATAAACAGTTCCATATGTACACATCTCAAATGTCTAATTCAGACTAATTGACCCCAAACAAACACTAAGCACTAAATTAGTAAGATGAGTAAACAATAATGTTGTAAGTTCCTAAGGCCAAAATATGGGATGTTATGTAATAATATATTGATATGGGTTAGGATAACAAGACACTATAATGAATAATGTACAATCCTACACCATTCTATAATTCTCAAGACTACAAATATTGTCAATCTATATTGTATCTAAAAGGATACATTATCAATTCTATAGTTCGTATCTAAAAGGATACATTATCAACCTATATTGTTATAAATTTTCTATTAGAGTATACTGTAGAAATCTCAATACAACTTAAGTATTTCTTGTGATTCTCCTGATCTAACAATTATATGCCACTGTTAAATATAGAATCACTTCTACTAATATTCTTGCGGAAATTAAACCACGATCACAAAGTAAAATATCAAGAACACATAACATAGAAATTTTTCCAGAAAAGCGTAAAGCTAAACACCCCACTATCATATATTATGTATATCATGGATCATGAAACAATCTCATACAAAACTCTAATCCAAGATATCTCAGTACAATACAATCATCTCACACTGTCAAAGAAAAATTAGCAAATACATGTGCCAATTTCTATCTCCAGACAACCTGCCTCCTCTGCACAATCCCTGCAATTAGAATTCTCACAATGAATTTGAATTGCCTAGTTTGCACATTCTCATGAGCATATCCATTGCATGTGTGATTGCATGAGTGCACTTCACTCAAATAACAACTGATAGCCAAACTGTCCCTTTCACCTGTTATCTCAACTGGGTCTCCATTGGATTTGACATGCATGTAGTTAACCGTGGTGAATCTTCAGTTGCATGTGAGTTCACTGATTGTGAATTAATTAATAATTAATTCACTAAAATCTCACTAGTGCAAGTTTAGTTACAACTAGTGCAACTAGGCTTAACTCACTTAACTACACTTATAATTCTGTTACAACTCCAAATCATTCAGTTATAAATGAGATAATAGATTAATATTTATTGTCCAATTTATTTAAGGGAAAAGTAAATTAGACACATGTTTCTTGTTGACTTTTCAACACTCCCTCTCAACAAGAAAGGGATTATCCTTCACCCCAATCCTGTCTCTATGATATTTGAATTTTCTCCTAGTGAGCGCCTTCGTCGGAATGTCTACATCCTAATCTTTCGTAGGAATGTATTGAAGCAACATGATCTTCTGCTACACACAGTCTCTGAGATGATGATACCGAATATCTATATTCTTAGATCTATCATGAAACACATGATTAATCGAGAGTTTAATGCAACTCTGGTTATCACAATGAATCACTTTCGGATCTAAATGAGAACCAAACAAACCAACCAAGATCTTTCTCATCCAGATAGACTCACATACAACTTGACTCAATGCCATGTATTCCTCTTTCGCTGAACTAAGTGCCACAGATCTTTGTTTCCTGCTGTACCAAGAAACAATTGTAAATCCAATACTAAAGATCCCCCCTGATGTGCTCTTTATGTCCTTTGGGATGCCCGTCCAATATACATCTGTGAATCCATGCAACTTCACCTCATCCTTCTGTCTGTACCATAATACATACTCAGATGTGTCCCTCAGGTATCTCAGGACATGCTTTCCCGCCTTCCAAAATATCTTGGTAGGCTTAACCATCGCTTGACTCAACTGGTTAACTGCATAGCAAATGTATGGTCTTGTGTTCACTAAATACATTAGCGAACCCACTAACTATCGATAGATAGTAGCATCTACTACCTCTCCAGAAGTAGCATCCTCTTTCCTCTAGTTTCCTGGAAGAAAAGTATCCATGGGTTTGCAGCCTTCCATGTGAAAATTACCCAGTATCTCCCTTGCATACTTTCCTTGAGACACAAACAGTTCACCATCTCACTGCCATATTTCCAATCCAAGGAAATAATGAAGAAGGCCCAAATCCTTCATCTCGAACTCCTTTGCAAGGTCATCCTTGCATGAGTGTATCAACTTCTCATCACCAGTCAATATTAAATCATCAACATAAAGAACAATGATTAAAAGCTTACCCTCCACCAAAATTTGGTATAGGTTTGCATCTGCTTCACTTTTGGTGAAGCCCAATACAGTGAAATAGTTGTCTATCCGAGTGTACCAAGAACGGGGTGCTTGCTTCAGCCCATACAGTGCTCTCTTGAGTCTGCACACATGTGAATCTCTGTCAAAAGTCTCAAAACCTTCTGGCTATTCAATGTACACTTGTTCCTCAATGATCTCATTGAGAAACGTAGGTTTTACATCCATCTGATGAATGCGCCAGCCCATCAGTGCTGAGAGTGCAAGGATGGATCTTATGGAAGAGTACCTTGTGACAAGTGAAAAGGTCTCATCATAATATATCCCCTTGATATGTGAGAAGCCCTGGGCCACAAACCTAGCCTTGTATTTATCCACACTCCCATGAGCAGATTGCTTTACCTTGTAGATCCATCTCGGACCTACCTGTCAACCGGTCTTGGGACAATTTCCCATGCATTGTTTTTTATAATGGAGTCATACTCCTCTACCATAGCATCAACCCAAGTGGGGTCCTGCACTACTTCCTAAAAGGAAGATGGTTCAGTCACAATACATTTTCTCATGAGAGCCATGTATCCAGCAAATCGATCAGGAGACTGTCTCTATCTGTGCTTTGAAGTAGGGGCTCCTACATTCTGTGCAACATCTAGTCTCAATCTGTCAGCTTCTGTGGTGCACTTTCTTCCATTTTCGATGGATGGCTCTACTTGAGTGGTTTCCTCCACTCCATGAACCTCCTCATGTGGTTGATCCACATCTTGAGACTCATCTTTGGGAACCAACAGTTCCTCTTTTGCATGCAAGTCTAGCTCCCTCTCAAGCGACAACCGCATGGATTTTCCCTCATCGAATTTTATATCCTGTCGCACAACAGTCATCTTACTATTCGAAAAATACACGCGATAATTATGGGGTGTTTCTGTGTACCCCACAAATATCCCAACTTCAAAAGTCAGTTCCAGCTTCTTCCTGGAATCCTTGGTCACATGCACATAAACAGATTAGCCAAAAATTTTAAAATGAGAAACATCAGGTTTCTTACCAGTGAAAGCTTCTTCAAGTGTACTCATGCCAAGTATTCTATGAGGACAATGGTTTTACATATAAACCGTAGTATTGCATGCTTCTACCCACAAATGCATTGGTAGGCCCTGATCATGCAACATTGCTCGTGCAACACCCACGATCGTTCTGTTATTTCTCTCCGCAACCCCATTTTGTTGTGGGTTATGAGGTGCTATGTGTTCTCTTTGAATTCCTTTTCTACTGCAGAAGTCTTTGAATTCATTAGAGATGTATTCTCCACCATTATCGCTCCTTAGAGATTTTACTTGCTTCCCTGACTCTTTCTCCACCAATGCTTTAAACTCACAGAACTTTGAGAATGTTTGATCCTTTTTCTGCATGAAGAATATCCAAAATTTATGAGAAAAGTCATAAAAAAAAATAACATAATACCTATGTTTTGTTGTTGAAGCAACCAAGAATGGTCCACACACGTCTATGTGAATTCTCTCCAAGATCATTGAAGCACGATTCTCCTTTTCATGAAAGGTGGACTTAACATACTTCCCAAGGGTGCACCCCTTGCACTGATCTAACTGAGCAAGTGTTACCCTTGGAAGTCTAGTAGATATTTGTTGCATGATCTTCAAGGATCCATTATGAAGATGGCCCAATCGCCTATGCCATAATTTTCCCTCATCCTAGCTCACCACTTTTTTTTCCTTGGCCACCATGGCACGGCAGCCATCTACCTCCAACATGTAGAGTTTCTTAACTCGAATACCTATCTTCTTGACTTGACCTGTTGCTTTATGTCGCAGGTAGGCTTTTCCACTGCTGAAAGTAACATCATAGCCTTTATCCTCCAACATTGTGACTGAGACCAGGTTTTTCTTCAAACCTGGAACATGCATAACATTTTTCAATTGAAATGGTTTACCTTACTCCCTCTGAAAGGTAATGGTACCAATACCAATCTCACTGTATCGTCCATCATCGCCTATCTCTATATTCATTCTCAGATCTTTCTCCTCCAAGTCACTAAAAGACTCTTTATCTCTCGTCATGTGGTAGTAAGCACCACTATCCAAATACCACACTGATCCCGATGCAATTGAAGCCATGCATGCGATCAAAGATAAGTCAAGTTCAAATTGTGAGACAAAAGCCTCACCAGTTGCAGCTCTAGCAACCATCTTGTTCTTCCTCTTCTGCGGACAGTTAGTAGCGAGATGCCCATGTTTGTGACAGTGAAAACACTTCACTTTGGACAAATCCATCTTCTTGACTTTAGACTCGGATTTTGAATGGAATTTCTTTCCTTTCCCTTTCCTTGCCTTGGCAGTTAAAGCACAATCCTCTTCATCATCACGCTTTGATGAACATCCATCTTTGGTGTTCCACCTGAACTCCTCTTGCACTAGATCCGACCATAGTCGTTCCCAATCTGGCAATTTTTCCCTTCCATTGACAGAGTCTTGATAACTGTGCCAACTCTTGGGAAGTTTTAGGAGAGCCAAGCTCACCAAATCATCAGTAGCAACTATTATTCTCACACTTCCAAGATCATCCCGACATTGGACAAATTTCATGAGATATTTTGGAATGGAGTCACCCTTCTCCATCTTGATCTTCCTGAGTTTATCTTTGAGCATCAATTTCCTATGGTCGCTACTGTTTTGGAATAGATCCATCAAAACCTTCCACATTACATGTGGTGTGTCTTTCCCATGGAGAATTGAGACAATGTGGTCTCATACTCCCTTTAACATAATCCTCCTCACCTTTGCCACTTTCTTTTTCCATGCATCAAGATTTGCAGTGTATGTTGCATCCGGCTTAGGAACATATTTTTCAATGTATTCCTTAGAGCCATTGTCTTTGAGTACTGCTTCCATCCTATCCTTCCAAGCAATGTAGTTTGAGTTTCCCTTGAGTGCATACTCCAACCTCAATCCATTGAAATCCATTTCAATCTTGAATCAACTGTAGCACCAAGAAATTCCTTCTGAAAATTCAAATTTTATCCAACCACAAACTCAACTGTTGCAATCCTTCTTGCCCTGGGAGGTTCGCACCTGACTAGTTACTAGTCTGAGGGAAGTTCGCACCTCACCTGTGTATAGCCTACGAACTTGTTGAGGGAGTTCGCACAATAATGCACTGTGGGGTGAGGGAGGTTCACACCTCTCCTATGAGCAGCCTACGAGAATCCTAAGGAAGTTCGCACCTCTCCTTTGAGTAGGGTGCGAGAATTTCTTCTCTTAGAAATGTGCAAAGTTTTCAGTACTAAGGTTCACACCCTGCTAGAGACGGGACCTGCAAAAATACTATTATTTTTGCACCTCACTTCCATGGCTCCATGGCTCTGATACCATGTAGAAATTTCAATACAAATTAAGTATTACATGTGATTCTCCTGATCTAAGAATTATATGCCACTCTTAAATACAAAATCGCTTCTAGTAATATTCTTGCGGAAATTAAACCACGATCACAAAGTGAAATATCAAGAACACATAACACACAAATTTTTCCAGGAAAGCATAAAGTTAAAAACCCCACTATCATATATTATGTATACCATGGATCATGAAACAATCTCATACAAAACTCTAATCCAAGAGCTCTCAGTAAAATACAATCATATCACACTATCCTACAAAACTTAGCAAATACATGTGCCAATTTCTGTCTCCAGACAACCTACCTCCTCTGCACAATCCCTACAATTAGAATTCTCACAATGAATTTGAATTTCCTAGTTTGCACATGCTCATGAGAATATCCACTGCATGTGTGATTGCATGAGTGAACTTCACTCAAATCAAAACTGATAACCAAACTGTCCCTTTCACCTATTATCTCAACTGGGTCTCCATTGGATCTGGCATGCATGTAGTTAATCGTGGTGAATCTTCAGTTGCATGTGATTTCACTGATTGTGAATTAATTAATAATTAATTCACTGAAATATCACTAGTGCAAGTTTAGTTACAACTAGTACAACGGGGCTTAACTCACTTAACTACACTTATAATTCTATTACAACTCCAAATCACTCAGTTATAAATGAGATAATAGATTAATATTTATTGTCCAATTTATTTAAGGGAAAAGTGAATTAGACACATGTTTCTTGTTGACTTTTCAACATATACTTCTAAAGGTATTTCAATGGAAGAATAAAATTGATCCAAATTTCTAATTTATATATAATATAGTGATTGAGAGTACACCACCATTGAAATTAGTAGTATAATTCCAAGGATCTAAGAAATCACATGCCACATATGAGAGAACGCTTAGATACCAACACTTCACACCATTACTCATACACTAATCCACAAGATACTAACCACAGGCCAAAGAAATTGAACAGGTATATTCTAGTATACTACCAACATAGTTTCATGATTGAACACTAAGATGATTTGTAAGGAATTATTTTTTATAAATGGAAATGAAAGAATTAGAAACCTTGGCTATGGATTAGTGAGAAAAAATATTTCAATATATAATGCTGCAATGAAGTCATGATGGTTCATCACACTTCTCTTGGAATTAGTCGGTTGGGCGTTCGACCTTGTAACACACCCACCACGAGGGCTAGAAAATTTTTGGCTTTCTTTCCCTTTTAAATTCTAAGGAGCCTATCACAGAACCTCCTTTCCCTTTTAAAGTCCCTCATATGATGGGAGGCTACGACCATAGGCCTTACCGGAGAGGTACTTCCGACTTTCGTGATTTGGAATATTGCGCTGCATGCAATCCCCTACTCTCTTGTCTCTCGAAGTGTCGAAATCCAAAGGGGACCAATAGTTTGTCATAACTAAAAATTACCTCGGATTTAAAATATGGCACTCCACTTTTCAGGGTTTATTCCATCAGGATTTCGAGATGTGCAATGACAAGAGGCCTCACACCTAGGTTTCCCCGGAGCCGAAACTCCGAAACAACAAGCTCTAACATGCTTCACCATTTTGGGAATTTAACCACTGGGATTTCGGGATGAGCAACGACAGGAGATCTTGCACCTGGGTTTCTAGGGAGCTGAAACTCCGAAACACAAAGCTCTAACATGCTTCCCTATTTCGGGGTTTCCTCCATCGGGATTTCGCGAGTCAAGGGTTTCGGGACTGGCAAACGCATGGGGCCGAAACTTAGGTACCTTGGGTGCCGAAATATCAAAATATGATAACTTTTCCTCTCTCTATATTTGGGGATATCGCAAGTCGGGATTTCGGGACTTGCGAGTACAAGGGATCTTGCCCTTGGATATTCTAGATGCCGAAACACCGAAATATCAGGATTTAGCCATACACTATTATTTCAGGATTTCGGGACTTGCGAGTGCAAGGGAACTCTCACTTAGGTACCCCAGGTGCCGCAACACCAAAATGTCCTAACCCATCCACATGCTGTCATCTCGGGTTTTTGTGAATCGGGGTTTCAGGACTTGCGAGTACAGGAGAACTTGCACTTAGGTACCCTAGGTGCTGAAACTCTGAAAACTCATAACTTACCCACACGCTAGCATTTCAGGATTTCATATGTCGGGATTTCGCGAGTTGTGAGGACAAGGGTTCTTACCCTCTGATCTCCCAAGTGCCGAAAGGCCTAAATGCTTACCGGTCACCATGTGTACTCTACAGCTGGACGGTCCAGGTACTCCCATGGGTCTTGGAATCGACGGTCTCGATTTCTTTACTACTTACAAAGGTTAAAAAGGGGTCGAGGTATTAACGCCTGTGCTCCTTCATCCAATTTAACGGTCGTAACAGACCTTAGATCCTCCAAAAGTATCTCATTCATAAATTTAGCAAGAGGAAGGGTATCCTGGGTATTGAACCTCCGAAACATCACAACTCATCCATGCTAGATCATTTTGGGGTTTCGCTAATCGGGATTTCAGGACAGGTGAGTACAAGGGAACTTACCCTTAGGTGTCCCAGGTACCGAAATGCCAAAACATCACAACTAAACACGCTATACTCATTTTGGGGTTTCGCAAGTCGGGATTTCGCGTCTGGCAAATGCAAGAAAACTGACCCTTGGGTTTCTTGGTTGCCGAGATACCGAGCTCTAAGAGACCCACTCTCTCTCATGCAGGGTTTTCAAACATAGGCCTTAAAGTCCTTCATCGGGTTCCTGGGAAGATTTCAACCAAGTTTTATGACCAGACTGAGAGGTCTTCTTAAATCCCTGAACTATTTAACATCTGTGATAGATAAAAAGCAATTCACGATTTTACCAAGGAGGTAGTCCTTTCAGGGAACTTACCCCATCTCTGGAATGTAAGGGAACAATCCCGAAAGGGTGTCCCTGTGAGGAATTCTATCCAAGGCAGCATGAGAGACAAATAAGGGAAACAACCTCCCGACAACAGACTTAAAAACTAGATTCATTCAAATACATATATCTATATATAAATAAGCCGAATGTGGTCATTCCAACATAAGCATGAAACCACCATTCTGATCAAAACACCATGCAGACATTTCTACACAAAAACCATTTATAAGTGTTCAAACCATGAGCATACATTCCAAGATGTTTAAATTCAAGATACAAGATATAACACTTATCAGAAAACACTAGGTGTGATGCAACTGTTGAGAGGGGTGCTCGTTTCCACGCAACCGTAGGCTCAGAGACTCTGAATGGATTTACCACTATCCACCCCGAGCTAGACCATGATGCTTGAGACTCTCTGTCTCGGTTATTCAGTGATCAATAATGAAGGTTACTCTCCTTCTTCTCTACTATCGGTCACTCTGTATTTTTTTCCAAAGTTCTTCCCAATCTCTTTCCTGAAATCCCCCCCCTCGTGTCCCCTTCTCCACACCTTTTACCTTCCCTTTTTCTTTTCCGTCTAGGTTGCGTGCGGAACGAATTCCCCCGCCGTGGTCAGGTATGAGGCCTCCACGGATGGGTGATTCACCCCCATCCCTCATTAACTCATGAGGAGCCTCTTCACCTACCATCCTGGCGAGTAATTCATTTCAGGGCTAGCGAGCTGCTCTTGGTTCTCTGGGCCAATGAAGACCAAATACGATATTGGTTTCGGTGGAAGTTAACGCCACCATNTATTTTGTTCCAAAGTTCTTCCCAATCTCTTTCCTGAAATCCCCCCCCTCGTGTCCCCTTCTCCACACCTTTTACCTTCCCTTTTTCTTTTCCGGCTAGGTTGCGTGCGGAACGAATTCCCCCGCCGTGGTCAGGTATGAGGCCTCCACGGATGGGTGATTCACCCCCATCCCTCATTAACTCATGAGGAGCCTCTTCACCTACCATCCTGGCGAGTAATTCATTTCAGAGCTAGCGAGCTGCTCTTGGTTCTCTGGGCCAATGAAGACCAAATACGATATTGGTTTCGGTGGAAGTTAACGCCACCATTCCAGGTGCCTTCCACCACCTTTCTTCAGCCATCATGGTCTCTTTTTCAGCACATCCTCCTCTCAGAAGTCCTGCAACATATATATATATATATATATATTCAAAATGTTAATTTACATTCGTCGACCTTCTATACTAAGGTCCATTCAGAATCACACATTCACATCTTTGAATTTTCCATAGTTCTTGGCCAGCATAATTATTTTTACAGACTGGAGGAAACAGGGTGTTACAATTCCCTCCCCCTTAAAGTAACATCATCCTCTATGTTATATCTATGATCATGACACGTATGTACAAATTTAAACAAAATCGGATATGCTTGTTTCATGGCATCCTCCATTTCCCGTGTAGCCTCCTCTGGGCCAAAATGTCTCCACTACACCTTGACCTGTGCAATGGTTTAGTTCCGTACTGGGGTTTCCTTTCTGTCCAGTATGCATTGAGGTTCTGGTAGAAATTATCCCTCTAGTTCCACTTGGATCACAGACCAGTCAATTATATGATTAGAATCATGTACATATTTCTTCAATAATGAAACATCGAAAACATTATGTGCTTTTACCGTGGGAGGAAGTGATAGCCTGTAGGCTACGGGTCCCAGTCTATCTAGAACCTCAAAGGGTCCACAGTACTGAGGTGCCAACTTGGCACAAGCTCCCATTTTCAGGGAACTCTTCCTGGGCCTAACTCTGAGATACACATGGTCTTCCGTCTTGAACTCTCTTGGAGTTATCTTTTGGTCGGCGTAACTTTTCTGTCAGTTCTGAGCGACCTTCAGGTTTTGTTTTATCTGAGTCACTTGTTGTTCCATTTCTTTCAACATGTCGGGTCCAAAAGAAATTATTTGTACAGGATTACTCCAACTGACAGGAGTGTTGCAAGGTCTACCATAGAGGACTTCAAATGGACTCATCCTTAAGGATTCTTGGTAGTCGTTGTTGTAAGTGAATTCCACCAGTGGCAGGTAGTCTTCCCACTTCTTGGGTTGATGCATTACATGCATTATTAACATGTATTCTAGTATTTGGTTCACTCTTTCTGTCTGTTCGTCGGT
Source organism: Picea mariana (assembly GCA_032191745.1). Lineage (NCBI taxonomy): Eukaryota > Viridiplantae > Streptophyta > Pinopsida > Pinales > Pinaceae > Picea > Picea mariana. Next base: position 132,533 of record JASDQU010242441.1, on the reverse strand, counting down.
TTGAGAGTGATAGGCGGTGCTAAACAACAACTTTGTCTCCAAACCAGCCATTAGTGACTTCCAAAAGTTGGAAGTAAATTTTGTGTCTTTGTCAGACACGATCTCTTTTGGCATACCATGCAGTCTGAATATCTCCTTCATGAATACGTTGGAAATGTCTATTGCCTTATAAGTTGACTTGATGAGGATAAAATGAGTGGACTTGCTCAATTTATCCACCACTACCATAATGGCGTCATTCTGTTTGGTCGAGGTTGGTAACCCAGTGATGAAATCCATGGAGATGGTTTCCCATTTCCATTATGGGATTGGTAAAGGTTGCAATAATCCTGCTGGGTGTCAGTATTCTTCTTTAACCTATTGGCACTCTATGCATTTAGCTAAGTACTCGGCTATGTCTTTCTTCAATCCAGGCCAGTAGAATTGTTTCCTAGTGGCCGTGATCATTTTCTAATATCCTGGATGACCAGTATAGGGTCTTTTATGTAGTTCATCCGTAATGAACCTCTTCAAGTCGTCACAATATGGAATATACAGTCTGCTTCGGTAAGTGAGAAAACCTTCTTCTGTCATCTGGTAGCCTTCATACTTTATCCCTGTGGGTTCTTGCTACAGGTACGAGGTCACAGTCTGGAAGAATGTGTTTGTCTCTTGTGCATTTCTAACTCTTTCCTTGACATCCGTCTTACAGGTACTCACCACTGCCAGGTGAATTGTTTTCATACTTCTGCTAAGGGCATCGACCACCCTATTTTCCTTTCCTTTAATGTGTTTGATTTTGAAATCAAACTCGCTAAGGAGGGCCATCCACCTAGCTTGTCTAGCATTGAGCTTTGGTTGGTCAAACAGATATCGCAATCCATAGTGATCTGTCATAAGTGCAAATTTTCTTCCTAGGAGGTAATGCCTCCTTATTTTCAAGGCATGCACTATGGCAGCCAACTCTAGATCATGGGTCACATAATTGACTTCGTGCTCATTCAATTTTCGGGATTCATAGTAGACCACACTTCCTCCTTGCATAAGGACTCCTCCGAGCCCTTCCTGATAGGAATCTGTGCACATGAGGAAGTTGGATTTGGGATCGACGATCTTCAACACAGGTGCATGGTTCGGTAGATGTTTCAGGGTTTGAAATCTTTCTTCACATTTTTGTGTCCATGTGAATTTTGTCCCCTTCCTCTGGAGGATAGTGTTTGGAAAACCAATCTTGGAGAATCCTTTTATAAATCTCCTATAGTACCCTACTAATCCCATAAAGGATCTAATATCCGAAACATCCTTTGGGGTAGGCCATTCCATGATAGACCTGACTTTGTCAGGGTCTACCGCTACTCCTTCTTCAGATAGAACATGGCCTAAGTAATGCATTTACTTCTAGAAGAATTCACATTTTCTTAATTTGGCATAGAGATGATGTTCTCTTAGCACTTGCAACACAATCCTAAGATGCTCTTCATGCTCTTCTCTATTCTTGGAGTAAATTAATATATCGTCAATAAAACCAACACAAATTTGTCTAGGAATTTGTTGAGTACATTGTTCATCAAGCACATGAAAGTGGCAGGGGCATTGGTTAGCCCAAATGGCACTACCACAAACTCATAGTGACCATACCTCGTCCGGAAGGCAGTTTTATGGCTGTCTTCACCCTTAATTCGGACTTGATGGTATCCTGACCTCAAGTCAATATTTGAGAAAATAGACGCACCCCCCAATTGATCGAACATGTCATCGATCACGGGCAAGGGGTACTTGTTCTTTATGGTTACCTTATTGAGTTGTCTATAATCTATACACATTCTAATGGTACTGTCCTTCTTTTTCTCAAATAGGACTGGTGCTCCCCATGGAGACACACTAGGCTAGATATAGCCCTTATCTATCATTTCTCTTAATTGCAATTTGAGTTCAACTAACTCGGGTGTGCTCATCCGGTAGGGTGTCCTAGACATCGGCATCGCTCCCGGTGCAAGTTCTATCGAGAAGTCTATGTCTCTTCTCGGAGGTAGATCTGGTACCTCTTCTGGAAACACATCTATGTATTCTCTCAGGGTAGGGTGGTCGTCGGGGCTTGGTTTGTCATCTTCAATAGTTTTCAACACCTGTATTGCATATAGGGGACATCCTTTTCTGCAATACTTTCTCATTTGCAGAGCTGATATTTGTCTCACTGAGATAGGTTTTCGGATCCCTTGAAGGGTTATCCTTTTCCCTTCTTTATTTACACATTCTAAGGTTTTATGGTAACAGTCCAATCTAGCTTTATGGGTGGCTAGCCAGTCGATACCAATCAATAGATCATACGATCCCAGGGGTAATATGTTAAGGGTTGCTTGGGTGGGGAATTCACCCAACATTAATTGGCAGGTTGGTATGACCTATGCTACCCTTCTTTTGGTGCCAGTGGCTAACTGTACCAACCATGGCTTGGTAGGTTTTTGTGGCTGTAGTTTACACTTATCAATAGCCTTAGGGGCTATATAACTCAAATTTGAACCAGGGTCAATCAAAATAGACACTAGATGGTTGGAAATCATACCTTCTATTTCTACCACTAAAGTTTGGTGGTCAGCTTGGTTATTATCCAAGGCTGCATAAATTTGTGGCACACTCCTGGCCACATCATTGATGGTGGTAGCTTCCTGGATGTTGTAAATTCTCTGACTATTCTGTTGTCGGTGTGGACAGTCTCTCAGTAGATGTTCTTCTCCGCAACCCTAACATTTCAAAGGTTCTCTCTTTGGGTTATCAGTCTTTACTGGGGAAGATCTAGAAAGTTTATTTCCACTCAAGGAGGGAAAGTTCTACTGGTGTAGACTTTGGACTGGGAACCTTATCCTTGGGTTCTTCTTATAGTTCTTAAATCCTATGGATTTAATCCCCTTTTTCTAAAATCTCGAACTATTCTTCTACTTCCAGCCTTCGTGAGGTTCTGTTCGATGTCCAAGCTATTCATAACAATATCTTGCCTTTCAGATAGTATCTTCTAGGGTCTTTGGTTCGTCAAATTCAATCCTGTTATGATAGTCCTTAGGTAGTCCACTGATGAATCATTGCACCTTTGCCTTTTCTGCCTTTATGTAGGGTACATACCTCAGCAACTGGAGGAATCTAGTGACATATTCCTCTATGGTGAGTTTCCCCAGCTTAAGTTCATAGAATTCTTTAGTCTTTTCATCGAAATAGTTTTTCGACAGATACTTCTTCCTGAAGTATTTCTCAAACCATTCCCAAGATAGGTATTCTTTGTGAATCCATTTTACATTCTTAAGGTCTTCCCACCAAATGGAATCCTTTACATTCAAGTTGAAGGTGGCTACTCGGGCCTTCAAGTTTTCTGAGAAGTCATGGACTCTAAAATACTTCTTTAGTCCGAGAAGCCAGGCCTCTGCTTCTTCTCCTTTATTTATGTCACCGTCAAAGGAAGGTGGTTTGGCCTTCTTGAACTCTTCGAGGTTATGACTCTTGGAAAGTTTCTTATTCTTTCATTTTCTTCAGGAATGTGAACTAGTTCTGCTTCTAGAAGATCTCTCCAGGTCGCCAGCTTCCTTTCCAGAAGAATTGTCCAATGCTTGTCCCTTATCTCTGGGGTGGAACTTTCTCGAGGTGCTTATTTCAGTGTGGCCACTGACATGACCACGTTTTTGTGTCTCAGTTTCATGCTGCATTTGTCTTTGTAAGTCGGATAAGCTTTGCAATAAAACTGCATTAATTCCCGTTTGTTTCTCTTGTTCTTTCATCATCCTTTCATTGTCAGCCTTGCAGCTTTGTAATTTGACCATGAGGCTCCTCATAGTCTCAGCCAGATCTGGAGGGGTCCCTATTGCCCTCCTTTCATCAAATTCTTCATCTCTATTATGGGAGCCCTCCCCCACTTCATGGTGAGTCACCATTCTCTATGTCTACAATTTTCTGCAGTTGGTCTTCCGCTTTGTGTGAAAAAGAAAAATGTTGGTTGTTAGTCAATATTTATATTTATTATAACCAATACATAATTCATATTTCTTTCACATGCATACACACAATCGGGGTTCTCATTTTAAACTTTGACCTTTTGATTTAGGGGGTTAAGATAGAGGGTTATTCCTTTTAGGAGTGCTTCGAATGGAGCTTATGCGTAACTCGTTCATGAGCCCGAGCAAGCCAAGTGTTGTAACCATTCTCTGATACCAATTTGTAACACACCCACCACTGGGGATAGAAACTTTTTGGCTATCTTTCCTTTTTAAATTCTAAGGAGCCTATCACAGACCCTCCTTTCCCTTTTAAAGTCCCTCATATGATCGGCGGCTATGACCACAGGCCTTACCGGAGAGGTACTTCTGGCTTTCACGATTCGGAATATTGTGTTGCATGCGATCCCCTACTCTCTTGTCTCTTGAAGTGCCGAAATCCGAAGGGGACCAATAGTTTGTCATAACTAAAAATTACCTCAGATTTAAAATATGGCACTCCACTTTTCGGGGTTTACTCCATCAGGATTTCGGGATGTGCAATGACAGGAGGTCTCGCACCTGGGTTTCCCGAGAGCCGAAACTCCAAAACACCAAGCTCTAACATGCTTCACTATTTCAGGAATTTATCCATCGAGATTTCAGGATGCGCGGCGACAGGAGGTCTCGCACATGGGTTTCCCAAGAGCCGAAACTCCAAAACACCAAGATCTAACATGCTTCCCTATTTCGGGGTTTCCTCCATTGGGATTTCGCGAGTCGGGGGTTTCGGGACTAGCGAATGCATGGTGCCCGCACTTAGGTACCTCGGGTGCCGAAATACCAAAATATGATAAATTTTCCACTCTCTATCTTTCGGGATATCGCAAGTCAGGATTTTTGGACTTGCGAGTACAATGGATCTCGCCATTGGATATTCCGGATGTCGAAACACCGAAATATCAGGATTTAGCCATACATTGTTATTTCAGGATTTCGCATCTCGAGATTTCGGGACTTGTGAGTGCAAGGGAACTCGCACTTTGGTAACCCGGGTGCCGAAACACCAAAATTTCCTAACCCATCCACACCCTGTCATTTCGGGTTTTCATGAATCAGGGTTTCGGGACTTGCGAGTACAGGAGAACTCGCACTTAGGTACCCCGGGTGTCGAAACTTTGAAAACTCATAACTTACCCACACACTAGCATTTCGGGATTTCATATGTTGGGATTTCAGGAGTCGTGAGGACAAGGGTTCTTACCCTCTGATCTCTCCGGTGCCAAAAGGCCGAAACGCTTACTGGCCACCATGTGTACTCTACAGCTAGACGGTCCAGGTACTCCCATGGGTCTTGGAATCAACGGTCTCGATTTCTTCACTACTTATGAAGGTTAAAAATGGGTCGAGGCATTAACGCCTGCACTCCTTCATCAAATTTAACAGTCGTAATAGACCTTAGATACTCCGAAAGGATCTCATTTGTGCATTTAGCAAGAGGAAGGGTATCCTAGGTACCGAACCTCCGAAACATCACAACTCATCCATTCTAGATCATTTCAGTGTTTCGCTAATCAGGATTTCAGAACAGGTGAGTACAAGGGAACTTACCCTTAGGTGTCCCAGGTACCAAAACGCCAAAACATCAAAACTAAACATGCTATACTCATTTCAAGGTTTCGCAAGTTGGGATTTGGATCTGGCGAATGCAAGAAAACTGACCCTTCAGTTTCCCGGTTGCCGAAACACTGAGATACCAAGCTGTAAGAGACCCACTCTCTCTCGTGCAGGGTTTTCAAACTTAGGCCTTAAAGTACTTCATCGGGTTCCTGGGCATATTTCAACCAGGTTTTATGACCAGACTGAGAGTTCTTCTTAAATCCCTAAACTATTTAACATCTATGATAGATAAAAAGAAATTCAGGATTTTACCAAGGTGGTAGTCCTTTCAGGGAACTTACCTCGTCTCTGGAATGTAAGGGAACAATCCCAAAAGGGTGTCCCTGTGAGGAATTCTATCCAGGGAAACACGAGAGACAAATAAGGGAAACAACCTCCCAATAACAGACTTAAAAACTGGATTCATTCAAATACATATATCTATATATAAATAAGCCGAATGTGGTCATTCCAACATAAGCATGCAACCACCATTCCGATCAATACACCATGCATAAATTTCTACACATAAACCATTTATAAGTGTTCAAACCATGAGCATACATTCCAAGATGTTTAAATTCAAGATACAAGATATAACACTTATCCGAAAACACCAGGTGTGATGCCACTGCTGAGAGCGGTGCTCCTTTCCACCCAACCATAGGCTCAGCAAATCCGAATGGATTTACCACTAGCCACCCCCGAGCTAGACCACGATGCTTGAGACTCTCTGTCTCAGTTATTCAACGATTGAGAACGAAGGTTACTCTCCTTCTTCTCTTCTATCGCTCACTCT
>JASDQU010242441.1:100796-112235 GCA_032191745.1 Picea mariana | reverse complement strand
GTCTCATCTACCTAAGGACGAGAGATTAAAGGCTCAAGGTCCATTATAACATACAAAGGCGCTTTCCATAAATGGTTCATTTACACATTGGCGCATCATCTTAAATGAAAATTCAAAAATTTCGGCTGGCCTTGTCCAATTGTTTGTTGTCTCCTATGTTGGCTCGCTTGTCTTGGGCGATGCTCCTACATCATACTCCTCGGCTTGAAAAATTTCATGGGATCCTGTCCATGAGATCCTATATGGTCTATCCATTCTTTTGAATCTCAACTTCAGTCTGTTGGCTGGCATCTTCCACTAGGTGATTCTTCCATTTGACCAGGTACTCAAAATACTGTTTCTGCCTGGTCTTCCTGCCTACTCGTTTGTCCAGTATGCACTCCATCTGTGGCTTCTCTGCTATCGGCATCTGCTTCATTCACTGGATCATTGGTTCCTCGGTTCCTGCTTCTCCAGCCCTGTAGGGGTATAAATCTGAAACATTAAATATCGGAGATATTCCGATGCCATCCGGCAACTCAATTTCATAAGCATTCTCTCCAAATTTCCTTAGGACTCTGCATGGCCCAATCTTTTTCATCTTGAGCTTGTTATATGTTCCCCTTGGGAACCTTTCCTTTCTCAAGTGTGCTAGAACAAGATCACCAACTTCGAACTGAATTTGTCTCTGATGATGATCTGCTCTGCGCTTGTATTCCTGATTTGAATCAATCAGTCGCTGCTTCACCTTGGTGTGAAGTTCCTTCATTGCTTCAGCGAATTCCTCTGTGCTCGCACTGCTAGTCGCAGCCTGTTGTGACTCTCTGAGTTCAGAGACTCCCCTTGGTTGTGTTCCATACACAATCTAAAATGGACTCTTCTCTGTACTCTGATTCACTGAATCATTGTACGTGAACTCTGCCTGTGGCAAAATGTTGTCCCAGCTGCCATGGTGCTCTATCACCAAGCTTCTCAGCAAGTCTCCAAGACTTCTATTGACCACCTCCGTCTGCCCATCTGTCTACGAATGACAAGTTGAACTAAATGCCAAGTTAGTTCCTAGCTTCTTCCATAGCGTCCTCCAAAAATGACCTATGAATTTGGTGTCCCTGTCTGAGACTATGCTTCTCGGTAATCCATGAAGTCTAACAACCTCTTTGAAAAAAAAATTTGCGATGTGAGTCGCATCGCTGGTCTTTTGACACGGAATAAAATGTGCCATCTTTGAAAACCTGTCTACCACCACAAAGATGGAATCAACCCCTCTCTGTGTCCTTGGCAAACCCAGTAAAAAATCCATACTAATCGCCTCCCATGGTCTCTCCGGTATGGGCAATGGCTGATAAAAGCCCCGTTCTGCTTTCGGCCCTTCGAATGTTGACAAATTCGACACCTGTCAACAAACCTTTTGACATATGCTCGCATGCTTGGCAAAAAATACGATTCTCTCAACTTTGCGAATGTTTTTTCATGACCAAAGTGACCTGCTAAGCCTCCGCTATGTTTTTCCTTCACCAAGTTCTCCCTCATGGAGCAAATTGGAATACACAGTTGATTGCCTCTAAACAACAATCCCTCCTAGATCATGTAGTCTATCCATGGGCTCCGATCTCTGAGAAATGGATTCTCAGCTTCCTCATATTCTTCCTCGAAGTCTGCATCTCCTGCGTACATGTCCTTCAGATTCTCAAAACCCAATGTTTTGACTCGAAATTCCTACAGCAACAAACATTTCCTGCTCAAAGCATCAGCCACTTTGTTAGTAGTACCCAAAATGTGTTTGATCACAAACGTGAAATTCTGCATATACTCTACCCATTTTGCATGCTTCTGGTTCAACTTCTCATGTTGACTCACAAACTGCAACACATGATTATCGCTGTACAATACAAATTCTTTTGGGATCAATTAATTCCTCCACTTCTTCAGTGCCTGTATGATAGCATAAAATTCCTTATCATACGTGGAGTATTTCAGCTTTGCTTCATCCAACGTCTCGTTGAAATATGCAACTGGTCTATCCTCTTGACTCAAGACCACTCCTATGGCATATCCACTCACATCACATTTCACTTGAAATGTCTTTTTGAAGTCCGGCAACATCAACACTGGTCATTCCGTTATCTTCCGCTTCAACAGATTGAAGCTCTTCTCAGCCTCTGTTGTCCAATGAAAAGACTTGTGTCGTTTCTTCACCGTGTCCATCATTGCTGTGCTAATTCCTCTAAAATTCCTGATGAATTTCCGGTAGAAACTAGCCAAACCATGGAAACTCCTCACCTCAAAAAAATTTCTCGGTGATGGCCAATTCTTGATCACTTCCACTTTACTCGGATCCATTTTCAACTCATTCGCTGAAATAACAAAACCCAAATAAATGAGCTCTGTATTCATAAATGAGGACTTCTTCATATTAATCAACAACTTCTCCTGCTGTAGCTTCCTCATCACAATGGCTAAATGTTTCAAATGTTTAGCCTTGGTCTTACTGTATATCAACATATCATCCAGATATACGACTACAAACTTCCCGATGAATTCCCTCAGGACTTCATTCATCAGTATCATGAATGTGCTCGGCGCGTTTGTCAAACCAAACGACATGACCAACCATTCGTACAAACCTTCGTTTGTCTTGAATGCTGTCTTCCATTCATCACCTTCCCGCATCCGAATCTGGTGATATCCTCTTTTGAGATCAATCTTTGAAAAATAATTTTCCCCACTCAGGCAATCCATCAGATCATCCATTCTCGACAGTGGAAATCTGTACCTGATGGTAATTTTGTTGATCGCTCTTGAATCAGTGCACATTCTCCAACCTCCATCTTTCTTCGGACTTAGTACTGTCAGAACAACACATGGAATTAGGCTTTTTCTGACCAATCCTTTATCCAGCAGCTCCTGGACCTGCTTCTTGACCTCCTCGTTCTCTTGTGGCATCAACCTGTACACTGCTTTGTTTGGCAAACTGGCTCCTAGTATGATATCTATGTGGTGACTCGCACTCCTCATCGACGACAACGAACGAGGTAATTTGTCCACGATGATGTCAGCGAACTCTCCCAGCAGTTCCTGAATCTCTTCTGGTAAGTCATCCACTCTTGTGCTAGTCAGAACAATCCTCGGTTTCCTGACCACAAAGAATTGTGTATATTCCTTCTTCTCCATCTCTGTAAGAAGCTCCTTACCACTCATGAGAAGTATTGTGTTGCTTACCTCCGGCTTCACCTCCTTATCCTTTATCGGAAGCAATTTGTGTGTCTTCTCATCCTTCTCTAAAGTGTATTTGTTCATCCTCCCATCATGAACCACATTTCGGTCATATTGCCATGGTCTACCCAGTAACAAATGACATACACCCATGGGAATGACATCACATAAGACTTTATCCTCATATCCCCCAATTTTAAATTCAACTAAACATTTTTTAGTGACACTCACCTGATGTCCCTTCTGTAGCCATGAAACTTTGTATGGACTCGGGTGATCAGTTGTCCCCAGCTCTAACTTCTCCACCATCTTGGTTGAAACGAGATTGTCTGTGCTTCTGCTGTCCACAATAACTTTGCATTTCCAGCCCTTGGTCTTGCAAGTTGTTCTGAACAGTCTGGTCCTCTGAGTTGTGTCCTCTATCTCCTTCTCAGGTGTTAAGATAAATTTATGCACCATCAGTGACCTCCCACTTCCGGTGTCCTCATTCTCAACATCACGCCTCTGCGCTTCAGCGATGTGAGCTTCTCCTCTGTCCTTTTTTCTATCTAGACAATCAACTTCCTTGTGTCCATCCTTTCCACATGTATAACATGTGATGATTCCACCTCGGCCTCTTCCCCTATCTCTGGTACGAGGAAAAGTATTTTCATCAACATAATCTCCTCACTGTTCATTATGTTGTTCTCTCTGCTCAGCATATCGTTGTCCTCGCTGTGAGGTTCCACCTCTTTCAAATTTACCCTGAGGTTTCTTCCATTACTCCTTGGGATTCTGATATTTCTCCTGGGAAACTGCCTTATCTCTGGGCTGACTCCTACCTCGCCCTCGCTGTCCTTGCTTACGGCTCATCTTCTCCTCGGCTTTCAGAGCCACCTGGTAAGCATCTTCAACCGTTCTAATGGTAATCATGCTTAATTTATCCTGAATGTTGTATCTCAGACCATTCAGGTATCTGGCTACCTTCTCATCATCGCTCTCCCGATGACCTGCTCGGATATTAATCTTGTAAAGCTCTTTGGTGTATTCCTTCACCATCATCAACTTTTGTCTCAGGTTTTGCATTCACCTGAACAGTGTGATCTGATAATCCCTTGGGATGAACTTCGCTTTCATATTAGCAATCATTCGATCCCAACTTTTGATCTTCTGTTTACCCTTGGAATGTCTATCCGCTTGTAGCTCGTCCCACCATAATGCTGCGTGTCCCTTCAACTTGGTAACATCATGCCTTACCTTTTTATCCTCTTCGATATCTTCATAGTCGAAGTAGGTGTCAAGAGCCCTGATCCAATCTAGCAACTCTTCAGCATCCAGGCTTCCTTCATAAGATAGAATATCCATTTTTGCTTTCGAACTCATCCTGGTGATAGCTTTAATCAATCGCTCAGTTGATCCATCCTCTGCTATGACCTCTACTTCATGTCCAACTTCCTCTTCAACTTCGGAATCACTAATATTCCCTGCACCAACTCTGTGTCTCTGCGTTGTCTCCATCTCTTCAAGCCTTGCTCGGAGATCTCTCATCTGTCTTTCCATATCTGAATTTCCTGTCGGCCTGCCTCTTCTTCTCACCTCCCTGTCTTTCGGGTCGGGTGATTGTCTCTCCCTTCTGGGCAGCATGGTGAATTTTTCTTTCTCCTTCTCTGATATAGAAAACAGAGAACTTATCAGGCTCTGATACCACCCTGATGCAGATGCCTCCCAGGGCACTTCCGCGATCACCAGGACCTTCTTCTTCACTGTCCCGAAGAGATGGATTTCTCTTCAACTTCTTATCGAAAGTTCTCAATACCCACAGACTCTCTACCTGTGATATCCCCCTTTGCTTTGTCGAGAAATCGAGTTTCGCGTTATCGTGAAACTTGTGGACACGTTTCTCGTGCTATCCAAAACCCCAAAACCCAATGGGTCTCAATGTCGAAGCTCCTTGTTTCTTGTCGAGAATTTCCCTATTGGGAAATTGACATATGTGATGTTGTGTTCCACTGGCACCACGAATCTCCAAACCCTGAACTCTGATGCCACCTATCCTTTGTATTTTCGCCTGGACCCCACGCTTTCCGGTTGATCGAGAAATCACATTTTGGGAATTCGCGATTCCTATCGCACCGGTCCACAGGACCTTCCAAATCCCGAACTCTGATATACACGTGCGATCTCTCCTTGCCACGTCGCCTCCTCTCTCTGTTCTATCAGGAATCGCGTGATCGTGATTTCAAAGGTCGCAATCCCTTGGCACTGGAAAATCCTGAATGTTGAACCCCGACTTCTCGGGCTCTCATGCCACGTGTCCCCATAGCGATCAATGGCTCCAATTGCTTCAGGAAATCACCAATCGCGATTTCGATAGGCACAAAACTCTGGCCTTCGTAACCCCCGATGAGTCGGATCCCGATGGCTCTTGTCTTCTTCCTGTGCCTAAGGCGTAAATCTTGTGCAAATTCTCCAAGATCTGCGGCTGTCGGGACTTCGCTAATCTCCCCTGTGAATCCTAGACGTTAATTCCTCCTCTTTGGATTCCTCCAAATCTAAAGCTCTTTCCTGCTCGGACTTTCTTCAAACCACCTCCTGGGTTTTCCTCTACAACATCAGAAGTGCTAATCCTTCTGAGCTTTTCTACTCTGATCACTTCAGAGACTTTGTGCACACTCTTTGTGCTTGACCTTCAACAACTCCCCAAGTGTTGAGTCTTTCAGACTCTGTGCACCTCCGGCAACAGTAGTCTCTGCCTTCTTCTGCTCAGATAACAACTGAGACTTTTAATTCCGCCTGTGCGCTCTTCACACGGCTTCCACAACAGCCCTATGACTTCTAGGTGAATGAGAATAAGTGTTTAACTATCGATCCTTCATCAACGCACTCCTTGTGGATGAATTCAACTGCACTCTATGCAGGAATCTCCTGGCTCAGACAGAGAAACAATTGAACCTTATTCTCTTCTCTCTTTCTCAGACTTCAGTTGAAAACCTGAAATCACATGCACAACATATACAAAGCAAATGCATGACCAGAAAACAAACATTCATGAGCACATAAACAACATACACAGAGAAACAACACCAGCCATGAACTTGAATCAAAGACTCTCTTCTATTAATTCAAATCTGTACATGGGGGTTCTCCACAAGTTCTCTGCTTGCTCTTTTTTTCTAAATACTTGATTTTGAATTATTTTACAATACACAAGTGAGGGTGTCTATATCCATTTTTCCCTCTCTAACTCTAAAACTATCTAATCTAGAAATAAAATCCTATCTACCTACATTAAATCTATTAAATTCCTCATCTACCTAAGGACAAGAGCTTAAAGGCTCAAGGTCCATTATAACATACAAAGGCGCTTTCCATAAATGGTTCATTTACACATTGGTGCATCATCTTAAATGAAAATTCAAAAACTTCGGCTAGCCTTATCCAGTTGTTTGTTGTCTCCTATGCCGGTTCACTTGTCTTGGTTGATGCTCCTGCATCACTCTGAGAACTGGATTCTCAGCTGCTTCATACGCTTCTGCAAAATCTGCATCACCTGCGTACATGTCCCTGAGATTTTCAAAACCCAATGTTTTGACTCGGAATTCCTGCAGCAACAAACACTTCCTGCTCAAAGCATCAACCACTTTGTTAGCAGTACTCGAAATGTGTTTAATCACAAATGTGAAATTATGCATATACTCTACCCATTTGGCATGTTTCTGATTCAACTTCTCCTATTGAGTCACAAACTGCAATGCATGGTTATCACTATACAATACAAATTCTTTTGAGATCAAGTAATGCCTCCATTTTTTCAGTGCTTGTATGATAGCATAAAATTCCTTATCATATGTGGAGTACTTTAGTTTCACCTCATCCAGCTTCTCGCTGAAATATGCAACTGGTCTGTCTTCCTGGCTCAAGACCGCTCCTATGGCAAACCCACTTGCATCACATTTCACTTGAAATGTCTTCTGGAAATCCGGCAACACCAGAATCGGTTGTTCTGTGATCTCTTCAACAAATTGAAGCTCTTCTTAGCCTCTGTTGTCCAGCAAAAAGACTTATGTCGCTTCTTCACTGTATCCATCATCGCTGCACTAATCCCACTGAAATTCCTGATGAATTTCTGGTAAAAACTAGCTAAACCATGAAAACTTCTTACCTCGAAAATATTTCTCGGTGATGGCCAATTCTTGATCACTTCCAATTTATCCGGATCCATCCTCAACTCATTCGCCGAAATAAAAAAACCCAAATAAATGAGTTCTGTCTTCATAAATGAAGATTTTCTCATGTTAATCAACAACTTCTCCTACTGTAGCTTCCTCATCACAATGGCCAAATGATTCAGATGCTCAGTCTTTGTCTTACTGAAAATCAGTATGTCATCCAGATATATGACGACAAATTTCCCAATGAAATCCTTTAGGACTTCATTCATTAACCTCATAAAGGTACTTGGTGCATTTGCCAAGCCAAACGGCATGACAAGCCATTCATACAAACCTTCATTTGTCTTGAACGTTGTTTTCCATTCATCACCCTCTCTCATGTGAATCTGGTGATAATCACTTTTCAAATCAATCTTTGAAAAATACTTTGCCCCACTCAGGAAATTCATTAAATCATCCATTCTTGGCAATGGGAATCTGTACCTGATGGTTATCTTATTGATCTCCCTCAAGTCGGTACACATTCTCTAGCCTCCATCCTTCTTTGGACTGAGTACCATTGGAATGACACATGGACTCATGCTTTCTCTGACTAATCCTTTGTCCAACAACTTCTGGACTTGGTTCTTGACCTCTTCATTTTATTGCGGCGTCAACCTGTACGCAGCTTTATTCGGAAAAATGGCTCCTGGTATGAGATCTATATGATGACTCACACTCCTCATCGGTGGCAACGAACGAGGTAATTCGTCTACCACGATATCAACGAACTCTTCCAGCAGTTCTTGAATCTCATCTAGTAGATCATCCACTCTTGTGCTAGTCAGAACAATTCTCGACTTTCTGACCACAAAGAATTGTGGATATTCTTTCTTCTTCACCTCTGTAAGAAGTTCCTTTCCACTCATGAGAAGTACCATGTTGCTTATTTCTGGCTTCACCTCATTATCCTTTATCGGAAGCAACATATGAGTTCTTCCATTCTTCTCCAGGGTATATGTGTTCATTCTCCCATCATGAACCACATTTCTGTCATATTGCCATGGTCTACCCAACAATAGATGGCATACATCCATGGGAATGACATCACAGAGTACTTTATCATTATACCCTCCTATTTTGAATTCAACTAAATACTGTTTAGTGACACTTACCTGATGTCCCTTCTATAGCCATGAAACTTTGTATGGACTCGGGTGATCAGTTTTCTCCAGCTCCAGCTTCTCTACCATCTCGATTGAAACTATATTATTTGTGCTACCGCTGTCCACAATAACCTTGCATACCCTATCCTTGGTCTTGCAAGATGTTTTGAAAAGTCTGGTCCTTTGAGCTGGGTCCTCCACCTCCTTCTCGGGTGTTAATAGAAATTTACGCATCATCAGTGACCTTCCACCTTCTGTATCTTCGATCTCAACATCTTGCTTCTGCGCTTCGGTGATGTGAGCTTCTCCTCCATCCTTCCTTTTCTTTGGAAACTCATAATACTTGTGCCCATTCCTTCCACATGTGAAGCATTTGATGACTCTACCTCTTCCTCTTCCTCTACCTCTAGTACGAGGAAAAGTGTTTGCGTCAGCATAATCTCCCTTCTGGTCATTATGCTGCCCTCTCTGTTCGACATATGGCCCTCTCTGTGAGGTCCCCCCTCTCTCAATCTTACCCTGAGGTTTCTTCCACTCCTCCTTGGGCTTCTGGTACTTGTTCTAGGCAACTGACTTGCCTCTGGGCTGTATCCTGCCTCACCCTCGCTGACCTTGCTTACGACTCAGCTTCTCTTCTGCTTTCAAATCCATCTGATAGGCATCCTCCATAGTTCGGATGGTTTCCATACTCAATTCATCATAAATGTCGTATCTCAGGCCATTTAGATATCTAGCAACCTTCTCATCATCGCTCTCCCGATGACCTGCCCTGATGTTCAGTCGATAGAATTCTTCAGTGTATTCTTTCACTGTCATCAGCTTCTGTCTCAGGTTCTGCATCCTCCTGAACAGAGTAATTTGATAGTCTCTTGGGATGAACTTCTCCTTCATCTCTGCGATCATTTGATCCCAACTCTTGATCCTCTGCTTGCCTTTGCAGCATTTGTTAGCTTTTAGCTTGTCCCCCCACAATGCTACATGCCCTTTCAAACATGTGTCAACATGTCTAACCTTCTTACCCTCTTCGATATATTCATAATCAAAGTCGGTGTCAAGAGCTCTAATCCAATCCAGTAGCTCCTCTGCATCCAGATTTCCCTCGTAAACTGGAATGTCCATCTTCTCCTTCACACCGATTCTGGCGATAGCTTTGATTAGGTGTTCATTCACCGCATCCTTGGCTGTAATTTTCTCTTCACGTTCATCCTCAACTTCACTGTCAGAATCACTAAGATCCCCTGCACTAGCTGTGTGTCTTTACGTTGTCTCCATCTCCTCGAGTCTTGCTCAGAGATCATGCATCTGTCTCTCCATTTCTGGATTTCCTATTGGCCTGCCTCTTCTCCGCACCTCCCTATCCTTTTGATTAGGTGACTGTATTTCTCTTCTTGGTGGCATGGTGAGTTCTCTCTCTCTGCTACAGAAAACAAAGAGTCAACCTCGCTCTGATACAACAACTGACATAGACACACTCCTCATGAGTACGTCCTCTTCAACAGGATCTTCCTCCACTCACGACTCGAAGAACTCAAAGGTTTCTCAAATCCCCTATCAGGAATTTTCCTTACCCACAAAAACTCTTCCAAGTGATCTCCCTTAGTGATCGGGAAATTGGAACTTGCAGCTTCGCAAGTTCACTGTCTATCTCTAGGCTCTCAAATCCCCGAGACCCGATGGCCAGTCAATGTTGACTTCTTCCCGTACCTATCGAAACTTCTGCTCTATTGTGGTTTCGCAACTCGCGATGTCATGCACTTTTAATTTTCCACTCCTGACACCCGATACTCCAAATCACCTATGCACACATGTGAATTAACCTTTCCACACTCGTCACTTCAATCGGGATTTCGAAATTCATGGGATCGCGAATCCTAAATACCAAGGATTTGGGACTTACCTTTTCCTGATCTTCGATATGCGTGCCACCTGTCCTAACTAACTCCGGTTGTGGCCCCACACAACCCTTCCGTCGGGATATCACGGATCACGATTCCAAGTTGCAAGAGCTTCCTGTCCTCAAAAACCCCTATTCTCCGATCCCTGACTCCTTGGGATCTACTGACACGTGTCCCCCACAACGAACGGTTCTGATCTTATTGGGATATCGTGGATCGCGATATCGCAATTCTCGTTGCAATCAACTTAGAGATTTGGCTAGCGATTCCCCGATATGCGATGTCATGTGTAGATCTGACGGTCCTTACGACTTGGATCGACGGCTCTGCCCCTCCTGAGCTTCTAACCTCTTCACACACTTATACTGTAACCTTCCCGCACCTTCGTGAGATCCAACAGCCCACGAAACTTAGCGAAATATCCTCAGATGATTTTGTCCGTCAGTTCTCCCTTTGATGATTCTACGAAATGAAGAAGTGTCTCCCCACAAGAATCTTTCGCTCGCTCACCAACCTACGACACTTCTCTCCGACGTTCCACGACAGACTCCTTGCACTTACCCTTCAATTAATTCAAAGGCCTATTCGTCGTGATCTTTTTTTCACAACTTCAGTCTTCCGAAAGAAACCTTGCATGCACTCCTTGCGGCAAATCTTCAAAAACGCTTAAGTGTTGAAAACACTTGACTCTAAGAACCCCTGCAGCAGTAGTCTTCCGATACTCTGCTCAGAATCACAACTCTGAGACTTAGCTTGGCCTATGCACTCCTTGCACAACACTATGCCTAACTGCACCTTTGAGGAAATGAGAAAAAAAGTTGTCTCTAATTGAACCCTTTTGTCGACGCACTCCTTGCGGACAATTCAACTGCACTCCTTGCAGGAATCCTTTGGCTCAATTAGAGAAACAATTGAAACTCATTCGCTCACCCTCTCAGACTTCAATTCAACCATGAAATCACATACACATCATATGAAAGCAAATGCGTGACAGGAAGCAAACATCCATGAGCATAACATCAATACACAGAGAAACAACACAAACCATGAGTTTGA
>JASDQU010242441.1:89087-100470 GCA_032191745.1 Picea mariana | reverse complement strand
GTGAGCTACTTATACTTGAAATGCACTGCAAAAACTTATGCAAAAATACTTCTTTCCTAGCTACTGCACCAACACAATCTTCAAATCACGAAGAAAATGAAACAATAATTTTTTTATTTTATTTTATTGCAAAATAACGCAACAAGGAAAAATGATGACAAGAAAAAAGCCAAGATAATGAAAAGAAAACTCTGGCTTAAAGCGCAGATCAGAGCACAAAATGAAAAAAAGCAATCAAGAAAGCACCAATTCCAACTCTTGCCTAAAAACCATAAAACAAATATTTTTTATCTTTTGTCTTTTCTATCAAAACATCAACTAAACAACCCAGGCTAAGGATAAGATTCCCTAACCTGTTGACTGTGCAGCCCCAAACTCTAGACCCCTGAGAGGAGATCTTCTCACCATAGGAGGGAATGACTGCCCCACCCAAGCTGAAAAGCTACCAATCAAGCCCGTGACTGTCATCAATACAGCACGCGTGCAAACCCGTGCTGAGCTACAACAGAGCGCGGGTACCCATGGGCTAAACCTAAGCAGGCCGYGGGTCAGTATAAAAAAATGAGATAAAACAACACACAGGTAGCCCAGACCTGAAAAAGGCCTCTGGTATTGACAACCAGGGTCTCTGAAAGGCTTGGATGCTATTACTTCAACAGAGAAGGAAAATTTTCAAAAAAGAAAACAAATGCAAAGAACAACCAACACAATAAGGCAGATTGAAAGAAACCAACAGAACCCAGATAGGATCCAGAAAGCCCCCTGAGAAGGTAAACTTCTGACAGGGAAGAGGGGACTGCCTCTTAAGCTTCCTGGGCTCTACACGTTACTGAAACCACTACAGCAGGCGTTCAAACGCGGGCTGTAGAAGGTTAGGGCGTGGGTCACATGTGTGCAGGCCTTCTGCAGGCCGCGTGTACCTCTGTGTGTCCCGAGAATAAATGTCAAGCGTCAGTCAAGGAAAAATGGTATTGATAACCAGGTTCCCTGCTAGTATTGACCTAACAGACAACAAAATAAACAAAGAAACAGAAACTGAACTTCTAGGTAAACGCTGGCTGTAGTGGGCCAGCCTGCATTCCAACGCGTGTAGTATAAGTCCTGCCAGCGTCCCAACGCGCCCAGCAGTGGGTTAGGGCACGGGTTACTTAGTTTGAGAGGTTTTCAAAGATTCTGTTTAGCATGGCTTTGGCAATGAAGGGAAATGAGTTGGCCTGATGCCAGGTAAGCATGGATAATGCAATTTAGAGTTATAACACTAGGCTTCGTGAATTTAAAATCTCAAATTAAAACTCTTGAAGTGATTTCTCATCCCTATGGATATGATGGTTGAAATTTACTCTGTCTCTCCAACTCTCCAAACTTTGGGAATTTCAAATCTCAAATTGAAAAATCTTGAAGTGAGATTTTTCCGGAGCGTAACCTCCTCACATCTTTAGACCCAAAACAAATGATGTTCATTTGATCAAGATCTTATATCAACGAATCGATCTGTCTACAATGAAGCTTTGACTTGGATTAAATCCAACGACTCTCCATATTTTCTTATCCTATCCTTCCACTTAATATGATTTGACAGTCGTGAAGACTCTCGAAGCACATCCACAATCAAGGATTTTGATCTTGATCACATTTTTGTACTGCGCTTTCCATTTTCAACTTTGATCTCTGCATATTGTTCACTTCCCCTCATGAGCTTATTTTTTTCCTATTTTACATCGTCGTTGTTGTTCTTTCCATCAATGACAAGCACACGCTTCTTGTAAAACATGCAAACAATCTCCCCCTTTGGCATTGATGGCAACCCTAAAAGGCTGCACTATTCTGCTTAGACCTCCAACTGTAGCATACAAACAACACTTTTTTCTCCCCCTTTGACATCAATGTCAAAGAAAAAAGAGAGTGACTCTGTGCTCCCCCTGATCAGATATACTAGGAGCACTCTCCCCTTGATCAGATAGACTATTTATCTTGATAACGGGGTCACGCCCAACTTCTGGCGTAGATACTCAAACTGACATTTTGCAAGCGGTTTAGTGAAGATATCAGCAATATGATCTTTGGATGGAATATAATGAAAAGAAACAATAGTGTTGGTCACTTGTTCCCTCAAGAAGTGATACTTGATGGGTATATGCTTGGTCTTGGAGTGAAATACAGGATTCTTTGACACACTAATTGCACTAGTATTATCACAATGAATTGGTATCGGTGCAATATATTTTACCTCCAAATATGTAGGTGTCTAAATCATCCACAATACTTGGGTAAATTAAGTGGCAACTGCAATGTATTCATCTTTTATATTTGATAAGGAAATGGAACCTTTCTTCTTTCTCAACCATGCTACAAGGGAATCTCCTAAGAAGAATGCACCTCCACTCGTGTTTTTTCTTTCATCCACGCAGTTAACCCAATCAACATCGGAATAGACTTATAGTTGAAAATTTTGATTCCTAGGATACCATAGGCCATAGTTCATTGTTCCTTTCAAGTATCTGAATTTATTTTGACAGCTAACAAACTACTATGTTTAGGTGCAGCCTGATACCTTCCTACCATTCCAACAACATGCATTATGTATGGACGTGATGCTATGATGTACAATAGGCTACCTATCATAGACCTATATGAACTCTGATCAACATCTACTGAGTCATCATCCTTTCTTAATTTGCATCTAGTGACCATAGGTGTGCTCATAGGTGTAGAATATTCCATTTGAAACCTTTTCAACATTTCTCTTAGATATTTATCCTGAGAAATAAATATTCCTTCAGACCTCTAAGTAATTTGTAGACCAAAAAAAAATGATAGTTCCCCTATCATAGACATTTCAAATTCAGACTCCATGGCATAAGAAAACCATTGTACCAATGAAGCATTATTGCTTCCGAAGATGATGTAATCTACATACACCAACACAATGAGAAAATCATTACCCTCTGTTTTGATATATAGATTGTTGTCAGTTGTTCCTCTCTTGAACCCTTTGTTGTGAAGATACTTATACATTCTATAATACTAGGCATGAGGAGCTTGTTTCAACTCATATAAGGATTTCTTCAGCTTGCAGACAAAGTCAGGGTTATCTGACAATTGGAAACCCTCTAGTTGTTCCATATAGACTTCTTCTTTTAGATATCCATTTAGAAAAGCTGACTTGACATCCATTTGATAGACTTTAAATTGTTTATGAAAAGCATAGGAAAAAAACATCCTAATAGCTTCTAATCTTGCTATGGGCACAAATGTTTCATCAAAATCCAGTCCTTCTATTTGAGCATATCCTTTGCAGACCAATCTAGCCTTATTTCTTACAATATTTCCTTACTCATTCATCTTATTTTTGTAGACCCATTTGGATCCTATTACATTTTTATTTTCTGGCCTAGGAATGAGTTCCCAAGTGACATTCTTTTCAATCTTCCCCAGTTCCTCATTCATTGATTTTAACCAATTTATGCCTTTAATGACTTGATTAAAGTTCTTGGGTTCCACCATGGATATGGAGGATATATGTGATTGCTCGGTGTCTTTGATTATCCTTCTCCTGGTTTGTACACTGTAACACCCCAAGTTTCGAACCCCCATTTTAAATAATGTATTGTTACAATGTTGAGCGGCTAGGGTGCCCAAACAATTATTAAAGGGCCAATATACCCAAGAAATGTAATGTTTTGATCATTATTAGTAAATACATCGTTGGTTGATAGACAGACAAGGACTAGAGTTATAGGGGGATATTATTCCACAAGAGAGGGGGCTTGAGGGGCTAAGTGTTTATTTCCTATTGTAATTACCCTTTTGTCTAAGGGAGGGGATTGGTTAGGTGAGCTTCTTGGGGAAGACCAGGAGGTTCTTGATTCCCCACGAGGTTACTTAAACCTGCCTCTGATTTGATGGGGGGGTTCGACTGATGGCCTATTCGTTGATTTCCTGTACATTCATTCATTTCCCCTCACTCACTTTCATGCACCCACTTACCCATTCATTGATCCATCCTCATCTGCATCTTGTCTTGGGAAAGGGAACTGAACTACTGAAGAATTAGCCACGGGATAGTTGGTTGTATTGGTCGCTCAAGTGATCCAGCCATGACTTAAGGCCCGCATGTATGAGATGCATTAGCCTATGTCTAGCATTTCTCACAGCTGTGAGTCCTGAGAGTTCCAACATTGAGATTCTGGACCAGTTGCCCTGGAGCCCGAATAAGGAGAAGGATTGCCTGAGGGACTGCATGGTAGAGAAGGGTGGAGGTCCATTCTCTCGAGTGGTGCAATTTGGGTAGAAGAGAGTTGGGTACTTGGATTGCTGTGAGAGATGATAATCTTATGAGAGATTGTGTGCTAACTGGTTTGGGATGCCAAGTAACACTCTAGAACCGTCCTTGTGGATTCATAGCCCTAGATCGGGTGTGACGTTGTTGTTGAGATTTGGAACATTAGTGTCTACGATTGGGTGGAACGTCCTTGGTATACATCCAGTTGGTGTCATCTTTCATAAAGATAAGTGCTCTCTGTTATGGTATCATTTGCATGTATATGAATGTATTTCCGTTGTATATTTAATTATCGTTTAATTGAATCTTTAGAATATGCATGCTTGTTGACTACTGCTATGCATGTTGTTAAAGTCTTTCCTTTTATGCATCCTTAAATTTTAAAAAGGTATCGGTAAGAGAAAGAATTCTAGGGGTGGGCTTGAAGGTAGCGTACCATGGCTTGTGGCTGGTTGGGTATGTTATAGTTTGGTATCAGAGCTTCTGGTTGAAACACCAGGCCAATATGGGTTGGTTCTGTTGGTCAGAGTCTCGTGGTCGAGATTGAACTCTGACCCTGAAGTTGAAAATCTAAGGAGGAATGGTGTTGCAGAATCTATGCAGGATATAGAACATCAGAGACCTATTTAAGGGGCTTCGAAGGATCGTGATTGTCCCCTTCGAATTCCGGAGAGATTTCCATTGTAGGATCGGGAGAGATCTGGGATCGTTGGATCAGAGGATAGGCGAACAAGGGTCATCCGATGAAAAGGAATCAAGGGTTAAGGTCACAACTTTCAGATCCCATTGGAGAGTGAGATCAACGGATAGGAAGAATTGAGGTGAACCAAGTTGCAAGGAAGATAATTTCCAAGGAGGTCCCGCAATCCAAACCACGGTTTCCCCTTGGGGTTACGTTTCAACATCAGCAGAATTGCGGGGTGAAAAGAGGGTTACTCCAGACCATCGATGCATGCCCCCACAAATTGAAAGGCATGCAGTGATGTGACATGTTATTGATCAAACATCAAAACTCCATTTAGCCAAAGTAGATCCTGATCGTCCATCACCAAGAGGTACGTGTCAGCAGATCAGTAACTCCAGAGAAATCTGTTCGAGAGGTTTTTGGTTGATATTTGCAACTCCTGAAGCCTGGAGAGCCAGAGATCCAAAGTAAATATCAAGCATCGGATCGTCTGAAATGGATCTCAAGCATCAGATCGTCCAGAGTAAATCTCAAGCATTGGATCGCCCAAGGTGAATCTGGGTCGTCTGATCCAGAAGTGACATGGCATAAATCTGTGGATTTCAGGTGAAGGCCCAAAGTAAGCCTCAACCGTCTGATTCAAGAAGACACATGACATAATTTCGTTTACTTTTGTGGGTTTGAAGTTTGATATTTCTGAAACCTAAAGACCCGAAAGGATCTCAGCCATTGATCTGTCGAGAGCCATGCATCACCAGATCCAGTGCTTTGGATAAAATCCAGTGGGGCCAGATAAGTTTTGAAATTTGATATTTCTGAAGTTTGAAGACCCGAAGTAAGCCTCAAATG
Organism: Picea mariana; assembly: GCA_032191745.1. Taxonomy (NCBI): domain Eukaryota; kingdom Viridiplantae; phylum Streptophyta; class Pinopsida; order Pinales; family Pinaceae; genus Picea; species Picea mariana. Next base: position 94,654 of record JASDQU010242441.1, on the reverse strand, counting down.
TCAGACTAAGGAGGACACGCGGTGTAGATCCACAGACTTCGGTTGAAGACCCAAATTGAATTTTAGTCGTCCGATCCATGAGTACACATGGCGACAGATTGGCTAGTTTGGGAGAATTGGAAGTGTGTTAGTGTTAAAACTTATGAAGCCTGAAGGGCCAAAGTGATGGGGCATGATGACGTCACCAGGAGGTGATGTGGACCCCAGAATTTCTGAAGTGCCATGGATTAAGGATGTCACCTGCAATGATGTGGACACATGGAATGTGTGTCATGTGTCAGTAAGTTTTGAGCATTTGGAGTATTGAAAAGATTGTTAGAACGTGACACATGTCACCTGCCTGATTGGGCCACATGTCGACTTCTAGTAATTCACCACATGGCGATAGATCGTGAAGTTCGGAGACTGGGCACTCCAGTGGGGAAAGATGTGACAGGTATCATTGGGTCAAAAACTCCCGAAGGCCCGAAGGCCAGAGTACGTATCGACCATTGATTCTAGAAGACACACGTCGAAGGATCGTCGACTTCGAGTGAAATAACTCTGGGAGAAAGTGCAGGAATAAGTTTTGAAACTTTTGAAGCCCAAAGAACTGAAGCGATTCACAATCATTGATAGGTGGGAGGACACCCATCAATAGATCATGAAGTCTAGGTAAAAGCATTCCAGGAGGAGGCAAGAGAGGAAAGTTGAGACTCTCGAAGCATGGAGTCTTGAAGTGGATCTCGATCGTTGATTGTGAAAGAAGATGAGGACCATTGATTTGGTTCTGGCTGAAAATTTCAAAGTCCTGAAGCTTGTTATTTTTCAGCTAAGAAGAGGGTCATGGCCATGGTCATATGAAGATTGAGAGTTGAGGGAAGGAGGGCTAAGGGCCAAATTGGTTGTCTTCGAGACAGAAAAGTGTTAAGGAAGGATTTGGCCTTGGTTTCTATTCGTGGTCACCCAGGAGGGTGGTTTGAAGGAAGCGCCTATGCAGGATGATATTTTGTGTCATCCAAGGATAATAGGACACTGTTATTTTCAGAGAATGGGTATATGATCTCCATGAATAAAAAAAAAGAAAGAGACATGTAGCATGGTTTGGCAATTTTGTTTATCATATGCATAATTCTAACAAAATGGTCACTTGCACATTTTGTAGAATTAAGGGGTTTCAACACATCAACTCAGGATGCGTATTGAGGAAATGGAAGAAGGCGAGGGAGCCTCCAGTCAGGATAAGGAGGCTGAAGGCCAGAATACCGAAGTTGGTAATGTAGAAAAAGTGTCCAATGGACATAATGGAAAAGGAGAACATGAAACGTTAATAGACATGGTAAGAATCCTGAGGATGGAAGTGCAGAGCTACAAAGCAAACAACGAGAGACTGATGAGAGAGAAAAATCAGATAAAGGCTTGAGTGTTGCAGAGCTTAAATCAGTTGCAGAGACACATGAAGAAGGGATCAAACTCAATACAAGAGGAAGAAGGAAGGTGCCATGAAAGAAGGGATGATCGTGGAAGAGATGGTTATTCCAGAATTGCTTGCAGAGCTCATGGACACCACTCACCTCCTTAATAAAAAATATCTTTTTATGTAGCAGATGATCCCGTAAGCATTCCAGAGGTGTCTCCTGACAGACACCAAAGAAGGAAACAAGAGGTAGATAGTTTTCAAGGAGAGATAAGGAAGCTTAAGCCACCTTCCTTCGATGGTGAAAGAGAAAGGGAAGATGATGTTGAAGCATGGTTGCTTGGGATAAGGAGATATTTTCATTTTCGTGACTATTTGTCCAACCTGGAAGCTAGGATTGCCACCTACCATTTACACCAGAAAGCTACAATGTGATGGGACCAACTGAAGCAAGTAGAACATGTTAATGAAACTAGTATCACTTGGAAGAAGTTCAAGAAGTACTTCCATAAGGAGTATTTCTCAGAGCACTTCTATGACAAGAAAATGCAAGATTTCTTTGAACTTTGATTGGGAAGCATGACTATGGAAGAGTATGAGAAGAATTTCTTGGGATTGTTAAATTATGTCAGGTTCATTGGTGATGAGAAAGTGAAAATACAAAGATTTATAAGTGGACTACCAACCTTTTATAAGGAAAATATCAAGTATGAAGAGCCCAATACCTTGATTGAGGCCATCAGGAAGGCTAAATACCTGTATGAGAAAGGCCACGGAAGAGAATCCCTACATAAATCTAAGAAGGAAAAGAAGAATGCGAAGTCCGATCAGAGGAGGAAAGGATTCAAACCTCCCTTCAATAGGAATGAGCCTAATAGAAATCATCAAGATCATTATGCTAAGGGAGATTTCAAGAAAGAAGATTCCTTGGGAAAAAGGGGAAGACCACCAATCCAATGTTGTGGATGCAAGGAAGATCACTTGTACAAGGATTTCCCACACAAAAACGACAGAGTGGAGGCTATGCACAACATCCAAGAGGCTACAACAGTTGAAGATATGGGAAGAATCTATGCAGCTTTAAATGATCGAAAAGTAGAGTACCAGTCCAATATGATCAAGGTGGAAGGTAAGATCATAAATCAACCTGTTGCTATTTTGATTGATTCGAGAGAAATTCATTTCTACATTGATCCTAATATAGTGGATAGATTACATTTGGAGAAAAGTAAACTTGGAAAATAAAGTTTGGTTCAGTTAGGCACTGGAACCAAAAGAAGAATCCATGATATGGTTAGAAGTTGTTCCATAAGTCTTAATGGCGTGAATACTGGTATTGATCTAAATATCATACCATTAGGGTATTATGATATTATGATTAGAATGGATTGGTTCGACAAGCATCGTGTTGTCCTAGATTTTCATAAAAAGACATTTACATGTCTTGATGGAAATGGAAAATAGAGCACTGTGAAAGGAATTCCAAGACCCATCGCTATAAGGGAGATTTCAGCCTTACAACTAAAAAGATGTTTTAGGAAAGGATGACAATTGTATGTAGATCATGTGGAAGATCCAGTTAATACAAAAGGGCCAAGCCTTGAAGATTTCTCGGTACTACATGAATTTGAATATGTATTCCAAGAAATACCAGGATTTCCACCAAGAAGGGAGATAGATTTCTCAATTGATTTAATGTCAGGAGCTGCCCCGATGTCGAAAACACCTACAGAATGAGCACACCAGAGTTGGAGGAATTGTTGAAGAAAGGGTACACACGTCCAAGTGTTTCACCTTGGGGAGTACCAATACTTTTCGTCAAAAAGAAAGATGGAACCTTGAGGTTATGTATTGGATTCTGATAGATGAACAAGTAAACTATAAAGAACAAGTATCCTCTACCCCGAATTGATGACATCTTTGATCAGCTAAGAGGAGAAAAGATATTCTCAAAGATCGACCTGAGGGTAGGATACTGACACAGCCGCACTCCTCGGAGCACGTCCACTCTCACAGCATCTTCTCCTCTCTTCGGCCCAAAGAACACTAAGGTTATTCTATTTCCCTATCGGGAAATCTGCACCCACAGATATCTTCACGCGATTTCCCTTTGTTAACTTATCGGGGAATCGAAACTTGTAACTTTGAGAGTCTAACGGTTGATCACTGGGCTCTTGAATCCCTAAGACACGATGCCTTAGTCAAAACTGACCTCTTCCCGTATCTATCGAGACTTCTCCTATCGCAGTTTTGCTACTCGCGATTTCATGCACTTTGATTTGCCGACTCCCGATACCCGATGTAACGAAACTCTGATGCACATGTGGGTTGTCTCTTCAACTCCTTGTCACCTCTATCAGGATTTCGGAATATGCGGGATCGCAAATCCTGATGTAAATAGACTCGGGACTTGACTTTTCCCGATCCCTGATACTGTGCTAGCTGTACTCCACTAGCTCCTATTGTGGCCCACACGACTTCTCCCGTCGGGATATCGCGGGTTACGATTCCAACCTGTCTGTGTATCTTGTCTTCAAAAACCCCGATTCTCTGAACCTTGACTTCCTTGGATCTCCTGACACGCGTCCTCAACAATGAACAGTTCAGATCTTGTCAGGATATCGCGGATCGCGATTATCGCAATTCTCGTTGAAATCTTTTGGGGCTTCGACTTACGAAATATCGATACACGATACCACGTGTAGGTCTGACAGTCCCTGTGACTCGGGATCGATGGCTCTTCCCTTCCTGAGCTTCGAACCTTCGGACGTTCTCACCGTAACCTCCTTGCACCTCCACAAGATCCAACGGCCCTCAGAACTTCGTGAAATCTCCTCAGAGGATTTCGACCGTCCGTTCTTCCTTTGCTAATTCTGTGAAATGAAGAAGTGTCCCTCCACGAGACTCGTTCACCCGCTCTTCGACCTATGATGCTTCCCTCAGAATTTCAATAGAAGCTTCCCTGCACTTATCCTCAGTGGATTTGAAGGCCTACTCCTCCTGATCTTTTCCTCGACTTCAAGTCTTCTTGGAAAGAAAACCTTGCACGCACTCCTTGCGGCAACTCTTCAACAACGTCTAAGTGTTGAAGTCACTTGACTCTGCACACACCTGCAGCAGCAGTCTTTCAGTTACTTCCTTACTCAAGTTCGCAACCCTGAGGCTTTCTCTTGGCCTGCGCACTCCTTGCACGGCACTGTGTCTATCTGCACCTTCGAGGAAATGATAACAAAAGTTGTCTCTAATTGAACCCTTCCGTGAACGCACTCCTTGCGGACGATTCGACTGCACTCCTTGCAGGAACCCTCTGGCTCAATTAGAGAAACAATTGAAACTCATTCACTCACCCTCTCAGACTTCAATTCAACCATGAAATCACATGCACAACATATAAAAGAAAATGTATGACAGGAAATAAACATTCCTGAGCATAACATCAATATACAGAGAGACAACACAAACCATGAATTTGAATCAAAGCTTTATTCTATTAATTCAAATGCCTGTACATGGGTGTCCTTCACACAGTTCTCTGCTTGCTCTTCTCTTCCTGCTCTCTTGTTCATGCTGCTTAATGTTACAATGTACAAATGAGGGTGTCTATATCCCTTTTCCCTCTTGGACTCTAAAGCTATCAAATATAAAATTAAATTCCTATCTACCAGCATTAACTAAATTAAATGTCATCTATCTACCTAAGGACGAGAGCTATCCACTCAAGGTCCATTATAATATACAAGTGCGCCTCTCTTAAATGATTCAATTAAGATCGCGCAACAATTTCAAAGCTTTTTCAAAAAAAAATTGCTAGCTTATCCAGCTATCCTTCGCTTCTGCGTTGGCTCGCTTGATGAGTTGGTGATGCTCCTGCATCATACTCCCTCACTTGAAAACTTTCATGGGCTCCTATCCATGAGCTCCTGCATGGTCTGTCCATGCTTTTTTATTTCCACTTCAGTCTCCCAGCTGGCATCTTCCACTGGATGATTTTTCCACTTGACCAGATACTCAAAGTATTCTTTTCTTCTGGTCTTCTTACCCACTCTCTTGTTCAGTATGCACTCCATCTGTGGGTTTTCTGCAACTGGAAATTGTTTCATCCACTAGATCACTGACTCCTCAGTTCCAGTTTTTGCTTCTCCAGCCCTGTATGGGTATAAATCTACGATAT
>JASDQU010242441.1:75795-89037 GCA_032191745.1 Picea mariana | reverse complement strand
ATCTCAAGGTGAATTCCAAAAAGAAATTCGCTGGCTTATCTAGCTGTCTTCCGCTACCGCGTTGGCTCGCTTGATGAGTTGGCGATGCTCCTGCATCATAATCCTCGGCTTGAAAACTTTCATGGGCTCCTGTCCATGAGCTCCTGCACAGTATTTCCACGCTTCTGTATTTCTGCTTCATTCTCCCAGCTGGCATCTTCCACTGGGTGGTTCTTCCAATTGACTAGGTACTCATAGTATTGCTTCCTCCTAGTCCTCTTACTCACTTTCTTGTCTAGTATGCATTACATCTATGGCTTCTCTGCAACTGGTAATTGTTTCATCCACTGGATCACTGGCTGCTCAGTTCCAGTCTCTGCTTCTCCAGCCCTGTATGGGTATAAATCTGCGATATTGAATATGGGAGATATTCCGATCCCATCAGGTAACTCGATCTCATAAGCATTCTCTCTGAATTTTCTCAAGACCTTGCATGGCCCAATTTTCTTCATTTTCAACTTATTGTATGTTCCCCTTGGGAACCTTTCCTTCCTCAAATGTGCCAGAACCAGATCACCAACTTGAAACTGAAGTTGTCTCCGATGCTGATCTGCTCTGCGCTTGTACTCCTGGCTTGATTTTAACAGTCACTCCTTCACCTTACTGTGAAGTTCCTTCATTTCCTTAGCAAACTCTTCTGCACTAGCACTGCTAGTAGCAGTCTGTTCTGAGTCCCTCAATTTAGAAACTCCCCTCGGCTGCATCCCATAGACAACCTGAAATGGACTTTTGCCAGTGCTCCTGTTCACTGAGTCATTGTATGCAAACTCTGCCCGTGGTAATATGTTATCCCAGTTGTTATGGTTCTCTGTCACTGAGCTCCTCAACAAGTCTCCCAAACTCCTATTCACCACTTCCATTTGTCCATCCATCTGAGGATGATAAGCAGAACTAAACATCAATTTAGTCCCTAGCTTCTTCCATAGCGTCCTCCAGAAATGTCCTATGAACTTCGTATCTCTATCCAAAACTATGCTTTTCGGCAACCCATGAAGTCGAAGGACCTCCTTGAAAAACAAAATTGCGATGTGAGTCGCATCGCTGGTCTTCTGGCATGGGATAAAATGTGCCATGTTGGAAAACATGTCCACGACCACAAAGACAGATTCAACCCCTCTTTGTGTCCTTGGAAAACCCAATACAAAATCCATGCTTATCGCCTCCCATGGCCTCTCTGGTATGGGCAATGGCTGATAAAACCCCGCATTCTGCTTCTTTCCCTTTGAATGCTGGAAAATTCTACATCTTTCAACAAATCTCTTGACTTCTGACCGCATCCCTAGCCAAAAGTAAGACTCTCCCAGCTTTGCAAACGTCTTGTCGTGACCGAAATGTCCTGCTAATCCACCACTGTGTTTCTCCTTCAACAAGTTCTCCCTCATGGAGCAATTCAGAATGCACAATTGATTGCCTCTGAAAAACAATCCCTCCTGTATCATGTAGTCTATCCAAGGGCTTCTGTCTCTGAGAACTAGATTCTCAGCTGCTTCATACACTTCTGCAAAATCTGCATCACCTGCGTACATGTCCCTGAGATTTTCAAAACCCAATCTTTTGACTCGGAATTCCTGTAGCAACAAACACTTCCTGCTCAAAGCATCGGCCACTTTGTTAGCAGTACTCGAAATGTGTTTAATCACAAATGTGAAATTTTGCATATACTCTACCCATTTGGCACGTTTCTGATTCAACTTCTCCTGTTCAGTCACAAACTGCAATGCATGGTTATCAATGTACAATAGAAATTCTTTCGGGAGCAAGTAATGCCTCCACTTTTTCAGTGCTTGTATGATAGCATAAAATTCCTTATCATATGTGGAGTACTTTAGTTTCACCTCATCTAACTTCTCACTGAAATATGCAACTGGTCTGTATTCATGGCTCAAGACTACTCCTACAACAAACCCGCTTGCATCACATTTCACCTGAAATGTCTTCTGGAAATCCGGCAACACCAGAACCAGTTGTTCCATGATCTTCTGCTTCAACAAATTGACGCTCTTCTCAGCCTCTGCTATCCAGTGAAAAGACTTATGTCACTTCTTCACTGTATCCATCATCGCTGCACTAATCCCACTGAATTTTCTGATGAATTTCTAGTAAAAACTAGCTAAACCATGAAAACTTCTTACCTCGAAAATATTTCTCGGTGATGGCCAATTCTTGATCGCTTCCACTTTATCTGGATCCATCCTCAACTCATTCCCCGAAATAACAAAACCCAAATAAATGAGTTCTGTCTTCATAATTGAAGATTTTCTCATGTTAATCAACAACATCTCCTGCTGTAGCTTCCTCATCACAATGGCCAAATGCTTCAGATGTTCAGCCTTCGTCTTATTGAAAATCAGTATGTCATCCAGATATACGACGAAAAATTTCTCGATGAAATCCTTCAGGACTTCATTCATTAACCTCATAAAGGTACATGGTGCATTTGTCAAGCCAAATGGCATGATAAGCCATTCATACAAACCTTCGTTTGTCTTGAACGTTGTTTTCCATTCATCACCCTCTCTCATGCGAATCTGGTGATAGTCGCTTTTCAAATCAATCTTTGAAAAATACTTTGCGCCACTTAGGCAATCCATTAAATCATCCATTCTTGGCAATGGGAATCTGTACCTGATGGTTATCTTATTGATCTCCCTCGAGTCGGTACACATTCTCCAACCTCCATCCTTCTTTAGACTGAGTACCGTTGGAACGACACATGGACTCAAGCTTTCTTTGACTAATCCTTTGTCCAACAAGTCCTGGACCTGCTTCTTGACCTCTTCATTTTCTTGCAGCATCAACCTGTACGCGGCTTTATTTGGCAAAATGGCTCCTGGTATGAGATCTATATGATGACTCACACTCCTCATCAGTGGCAACGAACAAGGTAATTCGTCTACCATGATATCAACGAACTCTTCCAGCAGTTCGTGAATCTCATCTGGTAGATCATCCACTCTTGTGATATTCAGAACAATTCTCGGCTTTCTGACCACAAAGAACTGTGGATATTCTTTCTTCTTCACCTCTATAAGAAGTTCCTTTCCACTCATGAGAAGTACCATGTTGCTTACTTCCGAATTCACCTCCTTATCCTTTATCGAAAGCAACATATGAGTTCTCCCATTCTTCTCCAGGGTATATGTGTTCATTCTCCCATCATGAACCACATTTCTGTCATATTTCCATGGTCTACCCAACAATAGATGGCATACATCCATGGAAATGACATCACAGAGTACTTTATCATTATACCCTCCTATTTTGAATTCAACTAAACATTGTTTAGTGACACTTACCTGATGTCCCTTCTGTAGCCATGAAACTTTGTATGGACTCGGGTGATCAGTTGTCTCCAGCTCCAGCTTCTCTACCATCTCGATTGAAACTAGATTATCTGTGCTACCACTGTCCATGATAACCTTGCATACCCTATCCTTGGTCTTGCAAGCTGTTCTGAAAAGTCTGGTCCTTTGAGCTGGGTCCGCCACCTCCTTCCCGGGTGTTAAGAGAACTTTACACATCATTAGTGACCTTCCGCCTTCTGTATCTTCAGTTTCAACATCATGCTTCTGTGCTTCAGTGATGTGAGCTTCTCCTCCATCCTTCCTTTTCTCTAGACACTCATAAGACTTCTACTCATTTCTTCCACATGTGAAGCATGTGATGACTCCACCTCTTCATCTTCCTCTACCTCTAGTACGAGGAAAAGTGTTTGCGTCTGCATAATCTCCCTTCTTCTCATTATGTTGCCCTCTTTGTTCAACATATGGCCCTCTTTGTGAGGTCCCACCTCTCTTAATCTTACCCTGAGTTTTCTTCCACTCCTCCTTGGGCTTCTGGTACTTGTCCTGGGCAATTGAATTGCCTCTGGGCTGACTCCTACCTCACCCTCGCTAACCTTGCTTATGGCTCATCTTCTCTTCCACTTTCAAAGCCATCTGATAGGCATCCTCCATAGTTCGGATGGTCACCATACCCAATTCATCCTGAATGTCGTATCTCAGGCCATTCAGATATCTAGCAACCTTCTCATCATCGCTCTCCCGATGACCTGCCCTGATGTTCAGTCGATAGAATTCTTCAGTGTATTCTTTCACTATCATCAGCTTCTATCTTAGGTTCTGCATCCTCCTGAACAGAGTAATTTGATAGTCTCTTGGGATGAACTTTGCCTTCATCTTCGCGATCATTCGATCCCAACTCTTGATCTTCTGCTTGCCTCTGCAACATCTGTTAGCTTGTAGATCGTCCCACCACAATGTTGCATGCCCTTTCAAACATGTGACAACATGTATAACCTTCTTATCCTCTTCGATATCTTCATAATCGAAGTAGGTGTCAAGAGCTCTAATCCAATCCAGTAGCTCCTCTGCATCGAGATTTCCCTCGTAAACTGGAATGTCCATCTTCCCCTTCACACCCATTTTGGCGATAGCTTTGATTAGGCGTTCATTCACCGCATCCTCGACTGTAATTTCCTCTTCATGTTCATCATCAACTTCACTGTCAGAATCACTAAGATCCCCTGCACTAGTTGTGCATCTTTGCGTTGTCTCCATCTGCTCGAGTCTTGCTCGAAGATCACGCATCTGTCTCTCCATTTCTGGATTTCGTACCAGCCTACCTCTTCTCCGCACCTCCCTATCCTATGAATCAGGTGACTATCTTTCTCTTCTTGTTGGCATGGTGAGTTCTCTCTCTCTGCTACAGAAAACAAAGAGTCAACCTCACTCTGATACCACAACTGACGCAGCCGCACTTGTCGCGAATACGTCCGCTTCAACAGGATCTTCCTCCACTCACAGCCTGAAGAACTCAAAGGTTCTTCGAATCCCCTATCGGGAATTTTCCTTACCCACAACAACTGTTCCAAGTGATCTCCCTTAGTGATCGGGAAATTGGAACTCGCAACTTCGCAAGTTCACTGTCTATCTCTGGGCTCTCAAATCCCCGAGACCCGATGGCCAGTCAACGTTGACTTCTTCCCGTACCTATCGGAACTTTTGCTCTATCGTGGTTTCGCAACTCATGATGTCATGCACTTTGAATTTCCGACTCCCGATACCCGATGTGCCGAATCTCTGATGCGCATGTGTGAATTGACCTTTCCACACCTGTCACTTCAATCGGGATTTCAGAATTCGCGGGATCGCGAATCCTAAATACCAAGGATTTGGGACTTACCTTTTCTTGATCTCTGATATGCGTGCCACCTGTCCTCCACTAAATCCAACTGTGGCCCCACACAACCCTTCTGTTAGGATATCGCGGATCGCGATTCCAAGTTGCAAGAGTTTCCTGTCCTCAGAAACCCCGATTCTCCGATCTCTGACTCCCTGGGATCTACTGACATGCGTCCCCCACAACGAACGGTTCTGATCTTATCGGGATATCGTGGATCGCAATATCACAATTCTCGTTGCAATCAACTTAGATATTTGGCTAGCGATTCCCCGATATGTGATGTCACGTGTAGATCTGACGGTCCTTATGACTCGGATCGATGGCTCTGCCCCTCCTAAGCTTCTAACCTCTTCAAACACTTATACTGTAACCTTCCCACACCTCCGTGAGATCCAACGGCTCATGGAACTTCGCGAAATATCCTCAGAGGATTTCGCCTGTCAGTTCTCCCTTTGATGATTCTGTGAAATGAAGAAGTGTCTCCCCACGAGTATCATTTGCTCGCTCGCCAACCTGTGACGCTTCTCTCTGACGTTCCATGGCAGCTTCCCTGCACTTACCCGTCAGTGAATTCAAAGGCCTATTCCTCCTGATCTTTTTTTTCACAAATTTAGTCTTCCGAAAGAAACCTTGCACGCACTCCTTGCGGAAAATCTTCAAACACTCTTAAGTGTTGAAAACACTCGACTCTGTGCACCCCTGCAGCAACAACCTTCCGATACTCTGCTCAGAATCACAACTCTGAGACTTAGCTTGGACTGTGCACTTCTTGCACGGCACTATGCCTAACTGCACCTTCGAGGAAATGAGAACAAAAGATGTCTCTAATTTAACCCTTCTGTCGACGCACTCCTTGTGGACAATTCAACTGCACTCCTTGCAGGAATCCTCTGGCTCAATTAGAGAAACAATTGAAACTCATTCACTCACCCTCTCAGACTTCAATTCAACCATGAAATGACATACACAACATATAAAAGAAAATGTGTGACAGGAGGCAAACATCAATGAGCATAACATCAATACACAGAGAAACAACACAAACCATGAGTTTGAATCAAAGCTTTCTTCTATTAATTCAAATGCATGTACATGAGTGTTCTTCATTTATTTCTTTGCATGCCCTTGTTCTTCCTGCTTCTAAATTGATAATGTTACAATGTACAATGAGGGTGTCTATATCCATTTACCCTCTTGGACTCTAAAGCTATCAAATCTAAAATTAAATTCCTATCTACCAGCATTAACTAAATTAAATGTCGTCTATCTACTAAAGGAAGAGAGCTATCCGCTCAAGGTCCAATACAATATACAAGGTGCGCCTCATAAATTTTCACATTGATGTTCACGCAACAATTTCAAGGTGAATTCCAAAAAGAAATTCGCTGGCTTATCCAACTGTCTCCTGCTTCCGCGCTGGCTCGCTTGATGAGTTGGCGATGCTCCTACATCATACTCCTCAGCTTGAAAACTTTCATGGGATCCTGTCCATGAGCTCCTACATGGTATGTCCATGCTTCTATATTTCTTCTTCATTCTCCCAGCTAGCATCTTCCACTGGGTGGTTCTTCCACTTGACCAGGTACTTTGTCCAGTATGCATTCCATATGTGGCTTCTCTGCAACTGGTAATTGTTTCATCCACTGGATCACTGGCTGCTCAGTTCCAGTCTCTTCTTCTCCAGCCTTGTATGGGTATAAATCTGCGATATTGAATATCAGAGATATTCCGATCCCATCGGGTAACTCGATCTCATAAGCATTCTCTATGAATTTTCTCACGACCTTGCATGGCCCGATTTTCTTCATTTTCAACTTATTGTATGTTCCCCTTGGGAACCTTTCCTTCCTCAAATGTGCCAGAACCAGATCACCAACTTCAAACTGAAGTTGTCTCCGATGCTGATCTGCTCTGTGCTTGTACTCCTGGCTTGATTTTAACAGTCGCTCCTTCACCTTGCTGTGAAGTTCCTTCATCGCCTTAGCGAACTCTTCTACACTAGCGCTGCTAGTAGTAGTCTATTCTGAGTCCCTCAATTCAAAAACTCCCCTTGGCTTCATCCCATAGACAACCTGAAATGGACTTCTGTCGGTGCTCCTGTTCACTGAGTCATTGTATGCAAACTCTGCCTGTGGTAATATGCTATCCTAGCTGCTATGGTGCTCTATCACTAAGATCCTCAACAAGTCTCCCAAACTCCTGTTCACCACTTCCATTTGTCCATCCATTTGAGGATGATAAGCAGAACTAAACATCAAGTTAGTCCCCAACTTCTTCCATAGTGTCCTCCAGAAATGTCCTATGAACTTCATATCTCTATCCAAAACTATGCTTTTTGGCAACCCATGAAGTCGAACGACCTCCTTGAAAAACAAAATTGCGATGTGAGTCACATCATTGGTCTTCTGGCATGGGATAAAATGTGCCATCTTGGAAAACCTGTCCATGACCACAAAGACGGAATCAACCTCTCTTTGTGTCCTTGGCAAACCCAATACAAAATCCATGCTTATCGCCTCCCATGGCCTCTCTGGTATGGGCAATGGATGATAAAACCCCGCATTCTGCTTCTTTCCCTTTGAATGCTGGCAAACTCTACATTTGTTAACAAATCTCTTGACTTCTTACTGCATCCCTGGCCAAAAGTAAGACTCGCTCAGCTTCGCAAATTTCTTGTCATGACTGGAATGTCTTGCTAATCCACCACTGTGTTTCTCCTTCAGCAAGTTCTCCCTCGTGGAGCAATTCAGAATGCACAATTGACTGCCTCTGAACAAAAATCCCTCCTGGATCATGTAGTCTATCCAAGGGCTTCTGTCTCTGAGAACTGGATTCTCAGCTGCTTCATATGCTTCTACAAAATCTGCATCACCTGCGTACATGTCCCTGAGATTTTCAAAACCCAATGTTTTGACTCGGAATTCCTGTAGCAACAAACACTTCATGCTCAAAGCATCGGCCACTTTGTTAGCAGTACCTAAAATGTGTTTAATCATGAATTTGAAATTCTGCATATACTCTACCCATTTGGCATGTTTTTGATTCAATTTCTCCTGTTGAGCCACAAACTGTAATGCATGGTTATCACTGTACAATACAAATTCTTTCGGGATCAAGTAATGCCTCCACTTTTTCAGTGCTTGTATGATAGCATAAAATTCCTTATCATATGTGGAGTACTTTAGTTTCACCTCATCCAGCATCTCACTGAAATATGCAACTGGTCTGTCTTCCTGACTCAAGACCGCTCCTATGGCAAACTCGCTTGCATCACATTTCACCTGAAATGTCTTCTGGAAATCCGGCAACACCAGAACCGGTTGTTCTGTGATCTTCCGCTTCAACAAATTGAAGCTCTTCTCAGCCTCTGCTGTCCAGCAAAAAGACTTATGTCGCTTCTTCACTGTATCCATCATCGCTGCACTAATCCCACTAAAATTCCTGATGAATTTCTGATAAAAACTGGCTAAACCATGAAAACTTCTTACCTCGAAAATATTTCTCGGTGATGGCCAATTCTTGATCACTTCCACTTTATCCGGATCCATCCTCAACTCATTCGCCGAAATAACAAAACCCAAATAAATGAGTTCTGTCTTCATAAATGAAGATTTTCCCATGTTAATCAACAACTTCTCCTGCTATAGCTTCCTCATCACAATGGCCAAATGATTCAGATGTTCATCCTTCATCTTACTGAAAATCAGTATGTCATCCAGATATACGACGAAAAATTTCTCGATGAAATCCTTCAGGACTTCATTCATTAACCTCATAAAGGTACTTGGTGGATTTGTCAAGCCAAACGGCATGACAAGCCATTCATACAAACCTTCTTTTGTCTTGAATGTTGTTTTCCATTCATCACCCTCTCTCATGTGAATCTGCTGATAACCACTTTTCAAATCAATCTTTGAAAATACTTTGCCCCACTCAGGCAATCCATTAAATCATCCATTCTTAGAAATCGGAATCTGTACTTGATGGTTATCTTATTGATCTCCCTTGAGTTAGTACACATTCTCCAGCCTCCATCCTTCTTTGGACCGAGTACCGTTGGAACAACACATGGACTCAAGCATTCTCTGACTAATCTTTTGTGCAACAACTCCTGGATTTGCTTCTTGACCTCTTCATTTTCTTGCGGTGTCAACCTGCACGTGGCTTTATTCGGAAAAAATGGCTTCTGGTATGAGATCTATATGATGGCTCACACTCCTCATCGATGGAAATGAACGAGGTAATTCGTCTACCACGATATCAGTGAACTCTTCCAGCAGTTTCTGAATCTCATCTGGTAGATCATCCACTCTTGTGCTAGTCAGAACAATTCTTGGCTTTTTGACCACAAAGAATTGTGGATCTTCTTTCTTCTTCACCTCTGTAAGAAGTTCCTTTCCACTCATGAGAAGTACCGTGTTGCTTACTTCTAACTTCACCTCCTTATCCTTTATCGGAAGCAACATATGAGTTCTCCCATTCTTCTCCAGGGTATATGTGTTCATTCTCCCATCATGAACCACATTTCTGTCATATTGCCATGGTCTACCCAACAATAGATGGCATACATCCATGGGAATGACATCACAGAGTACTTTATCATTATACCCTCCTATTTTGAATTCAACTAAACACTATTTAGTGACACTTACCTGATGACCCTTCTGTAGCCATGAAACTTTGTATGGACTCGGGTGATCAGTTGTCTCCAGCTCCAGCTTCTCTACCATCTCGGTTGAAACTAGATTATTTGTGCTACCGCTGTCCACAATAACCTTGCATACCCTATCCTTGGTCTTGCAAGATGTTCTAAAAAGTCTGGTCCGTTGAGCTGGGTCCTCCACCTCCTTCCTGCGTGTTAAGAGAAATTTATGCATTATCAATGACCTTCCACCTTCTGTATCTTCGGTCTCAACATCCCGCTTCTGCGCTTCGGTGATGTGAGCTTCTCCTCCATCCTTCCTTTTCTTTGGAAACTCATAAGACTTGTGACCATTCCTTCCACATGTGAAGCATGTGATGACTCCACCTCTTCCTCGTCCTCTACCTCTAGTACGAGGAAAAGTGTTTGTGTCAGCATAATCTCCCTTCTGCTCATTATGTTGCCCTCTCTGTTCGACATATGGCCCTCTCTGTGAGGTCCCACCTCTCTCAATCTTACCCTGAGGTTTCTTCCACTCCTCCTTGGGCTTCTGGTACTTGTCTTGGGCAATTGACTTGCCTCTGGGCTGACTCCTGCCTTGCCTTCACTGACCTTGCTTACGGCTCAGCTTCTATTCCGCTTTCAAAGCCATCTGATAGGCATCCTCCATAGTTCGGATGGTCGCCATACTCAATTCATCTTGAATGTTGTATCTCAGGCCATTCATATATCTAGCAACCTTCTCATCATCGCTCTTCCGATGACCTACCCTGATGTTCAGTTGATAGAATTCTTTAGTGTATTCTTTCACGGTCATCAGCTTCTGTCTCAGGTTCTGCATCCTCTTGAACAGAGTAATAGTCTCTTGGTATGAACTTCGCCTTCATCTTCATGATCATTCAATCCCAACTCTTGATCTTCTGCTTACCTTTGCAGCATCTGTCATCTTGTATCTCGTCCCACCACAATGTTGCATGCCCTTTCAAATGTGTGACAACATGTCTAACCTTCTTATCCTCTTCGATATCTTCATAATTGAAGTAGGTGTCAAGAGCTCTAATCCAATCCAATAGCTCCTCTGCATCTAGATTTCCCTTGTAAACTGGAATGTCCATCTTTGCCTTCACACCCATTCTGGCGATAGCTTTGATTAGGCATTCATTCGCTGTATCCTTGGCTGTAATTTCCTCTTCACGTTTAGCCTCAACTTCGCTGTCAGAATCACTAAGATCCCCTGCACTAGTTGTGTGTCTTTGTGTTGTCTCCATCTCCTTGAGTCTTACTCAGAGATCACGCATCTGTCTCTCCATTTCTGGATTTCCTACCGGCCTGCCTCTTCTCCGCACCTCCCTATCCTCTGGATCAGGTGAATGTCTTTCTCTTCTTGGTGGCATGGTGAGTTCTCTCTCTCTCTGCTACAGAAAACAAAGAGTCAACCTAGATCTGATACCACAACTGACGGAACCGCACTTCTCGTGAGTACGTCTGCTTCAACAGGATCTTCCTCCACTCACGGCCCAAAGAAATCAAAGGTTCCTCGAATCCCCTATCAAGAATTTTCCTTACCCACAACAACTCTTCCAAGTGATCTCCCTTAGTGATCGGAAAATTGGAACTCGCAGCTTCGCAAGTTCACTGTCTATCTCTGAGCTCTCAAATCCCCGAGACCCGATGGCCAGTCAATGTTGGATTCTTCCTGTACCTATCGAAACTTCTTCTTTATCATGGTTTCGCAACTCGCGATGTCATGCACTTTGAATTTCTGACTCCCGATACCCGATGCACCGATCTCCAATGTGCACATGTGAATTAACCTTTCCACACCTGTCACTTCAATCAGGATTTCAGAATTCATGGGATCGTGAATCCTAAATACCAAGGATTTGGGACTTACCTTTTCTCGATCTCTGATATGCATGCCACCTGTCCTCCACTAACTCCGTCTGTGGCCCCACACAACCCTTCCGTCGGGATATTGCGGATCGTGATTCCAAGTTGAAAGAGTTTCCTGTCCTCAGAAACCCCGATTCTCCAATCCCCGACTCCCTGGGATCTACTGATATGCGTCCCCCACAATGAATGGTTCTGATCTTATCGGGATATCGTGGATCGCGATATCGCGATTCTCGTTGCAATCAACTTAGAGATTTGGCTAGCGATTCCCCGATATGTGATGTCACGTGTATATCTGACAATCCTTACGACTCGGATCAACGGCTCTGCCCCTCTTGAGCTTCTAATCTCTTCACACACTTATACTGTAACCTTCTCGCACCTCCGTGATATCCGACGGACCACGGAACTTCACGAAATCTCCTCAGAGGATTTCGTCCGTCAGTTCTCCCTTTGATGATTCTGTGAAATGAAGAAGTGTCTCCCCACAAGAATCGTTCGCTCGCTCACCAACCTGCAATGCTTCTCTCCAACGTTCCACCACAACTTCCCTACACTTACCCTTCAGTGAATTCAAAGGCCTATTCCTCCTGATCTTTTTTTTCACAACTTCAGTCTTCCAAAAGAAACCTTGCATGCACTCCTTGCGGCAAATCTTCAAACACACTTAAGTGTTGAAAACACTCGACTCTGTGCACTCCTGCAGTAGCAGTCTTTCGATACTCTGCTTAGAATTGCAACTCTGAGACTTAGCTTGGCCTGCGCACTCCTTGCACAACATTGTGCCTAACTACACCTTCGAGGAAATGAGAAAAAAAGTTGTCTCTAATTGAACCCTTTTGTCGACGCACTCCTTGCGGAAAATTCAACTGCACTCCTTGCAGGAATCCTCTGGCTCAATTAGAGAAACAATTGAAACTCATTCACTCACCCTCTCAGACTTCAATTCAACCATGAAATCACATACACAACATATAAAATCAAATGTGTGACAGGAAGCAAACATCCATGAGCATAACATCAATACACAGATAAACAACACAAACCATGAGTTTGAATCAAAGCTTTCTTCTATTAATTCAAATGCCTGTACATGAGTGTTCTTCATACATTTCTCTGCATGACCTTGTTCTTCCTGCTTCTGAATTGATAATGTTACAATGTATAATGAGGGTGTCTATATCAATTTTCCCTCTTGGACTCTAAATCTATCAAATCTAAAATTAAATTCCTATCTACCAGCATTAACTAAATTAAATTCCATCTATCTACTAAAGGACGAGAGATATCCGCTCAAGGTCCAATACAATATACAAGGTGTGCCTCATTAAATTTTCACATTAATGTTCGCGCAACAATTTCAAGGTGAATTCCAAAAAGAAATTCGCTGGCTTATCCAACTGTCTCCCGCTTCCGAGCTGGCTCGCTTGATGAGTTGGCGATGCTCCTGCATCATCCCTGCACCTGCCCTCTAACCCCCCTGC
>JASDQU010242441.1:58699-75163 GCA_032191745.1 Picea mariana | reverse complement strand
TTCCTGGCTTGATTTCAGCAGTCGCTCCTTCACCCTGCTGTGAAGTTCTTTCATCGCCTCAGCAAATTCTTCTGCACTAGTGCTGCTAGTCGCAGTCTGTTCTGAATCCCTCAGTTCAGAAACTCCTCTCGGTTGCATCCCATAAACAACCTGAAATGGACTTCGGCCTGTACTCCGATTTACTGAATCGTTGTATGCAAACTCTGCCTATGGCAATATGCTATCCCAGCTGTTGTGGTGCTCTGTTACCAAGCTTCTCAACAAGTCTCCTAGACTTCTGTTGACCACTTCCGTCTGTCCATCCATCTGAGGATGATAAGAAGAACTAAATGCCAAGTTAGTTCCTAGATTCTTCCATAAGGTCCTCCAGAAATGCCCTATGAATTTTGTGTCCCTGTCCGAAACTATACTTTTCGGCAATCCATGAAGTCGAATGACCTCCTTGAAAAACAGGTTTGCGATGTGAGTCGCATCGCTGGTTTTCTGGCATGGAATGAAGTGTGCCATCTTTGAAAACCTGTCCATGACCACAAAGATGGAATCAAATCCTCTTTGCGTCCTTGGCAACCCCAGTACAAAATCCATGCTTATCACCTCCCATGGCCTCTCTGGTATGGGAAATGGCTGATAAAATCCTGCATTCTGCTTTCTTCCCTTCGAATGCTGGAAAAATCTACATCTGTCAACAAATATCTTGACATCTGCTCACATCCCCGGCCAAAAGTATGACTCATTCAGCTTCGCGAATGTTTTGTCATGGCCAAAGTGTCCTGCTAATCCACCATTGTGCTTCTCTTTTAACAGGTTCTCCCTCATGGAGCATTTCCGAATACACAGTTGATTGCCTTTGAACAGTAATCCTTCTTGGATCATATAGTCTATCTAAGGAATTCTGTCTCTGAGAACTGGAT
The DNA here is from genome assembly GCA_032191745.1 of Picea mariana. Taxonomy (NCBI): domain Eukaryota; kingdom Viridiplantae; phylum Streptophyta; class Pinopsida; order Pinales; family Pinaceae; genus Picea; species Picea mariana. The sequence goes on along the minus strand of JASDQU010242441.1, from coordinate 74,252 downwards.
TCTCAGCTGCTTCATACGCTTCTGCAAAATCTGCATCACCTGTGTACATGTCCCTGAGATTTTCAAAACCCAATGTCTTGACTCTGAATTCCTGCAGCAACAAACATTTCCTGCTCAAAGCATCAGCCACTTTGTTAGCAGTACCCGAAATATGCTTAATCATAAATGTGAAACTCTGCATATACTCTACCCATTTTGCATGCTTCTGATTCAACTTCTCCTGTTGAGTCACAAACTGCAATGCATGATTATCACTATACAATACAAATTTCTTTGGGATCAAGTAATGCCTCCACTTCTTCAATGCCTGTATGATAGCATAAAATTCTTTATCATACGTGGAGTATTTCAGTTTCACCTCATTCAGCTTCTCGCTGAAATATGCAATCAGCCTGTCTTCCTGACTCAAGACCGATCCTATGGAAAACCCACTTGCATCACATTTCACTTGAAATGTCTTCTGGAAATCCGGCAACACCAACATTGGTTGTTCCATGATCTTTCGCTTCAATAGATTAAAGCTCTTCTTAGCCTCTGCTGTCCAATGAAAAGACTTATGTTGCTTCTTCACTGTGTCCATCATCACTGCACTAATCCCACTGAAATTCCTGATGAACTTCTGGTAGAAACTAGCTAAACCATGAAAACTTCTCACCTCAAATACATTTCTCGGTGATGGCCAATTCTTGATCACTTCTACCTTATCCAGATCCATCTTCAATTAGTTTGCCGAAATAACAAACCCCAAGTAAATGAGCTCTGTCTTCATAAATGAGGACTCCCTCATGTTAATCAACAATTCTCCTGTTGTAGCTTCTTCATCACTATAGCCAAATGCTTCAAGTTCTCTGCCACTGATTTACTGAAAATCAGTATATCATCCAAATACACAACAACGAACTTCCCGATGAATTCCCTCAGGACTTCATTCATCAACCTCATCAATGTACTTGGTGCATTCATCAAGCCAAACGGCATGACTAGTCATTCATACAGCCCTTCGTTGGCCTTGAAGTCTGTCTTCCATTCATCTCCTTCTCTCATGCGAATCTGGTGATATCCACTTTTCAAATCAATTTTTGAAAAATACTTTGCCCCACTCAGGCAATCCATCAGATCATCCATTCTCAGTAGTGGAAACCTGTATCTAATGGTTATCTTATTGATCACTCTTGAATCGGTACACATCCTCCAGCCTCCATATTTCTTTGGACTGAGTACCGTTGGAACAACACACGGACTCAAGCTTTCCCTGACTAACCCTTTGTCCAATAGCTCCCGGAGCTGCTTCTTGACCTCTTCATTTTCTTGCGGCATCAACCTGTACACAACTTTGTTTGGCAAACTAGCTCCTGGTATGAGGTCAATATGATGACTCACACTCCTCATCGGTGGCAACGAATGAGGTAATTCGTCCACTATGATGTCAACAAACTCTTCCAGCAGTTCCTGAACTTCATCCGGTAAATAATCCACTCTTGTGCTAGTCAAAACAATCCTCGGCTTTCTGACCACAAAGAATTGTGGAGCTTCTTTCTTCTTCACCTCTGTAAGAAGCTCCTTCCCACTCATGAGAAGTATTGTGTTGCTTACTTCCGGCTTCACCTCCTTATCCTTTATCGGAAGCAACATATGGGTTCTCCCATTCTTCTCCAGGGTGTATGTGTTCATTCTTCTGTCATGAATCACATTTCTTTCATATTTCCATGGTCTACCCAGCAATAAATGACATACATCCATGGGAATAACATCACACAAAATATTATCATTGTATCCTCCTATATTGAATTCAACCAAGCATTGTTTAGTAACAGTTACCTGGTGCCCTTTCTATAGCCACGATACTCTGTATGGACTGGGATGATCAGTCGTCTCTAGCTCCAGCTTCTCTACCATCTCTGTGGATAGGAGATTATCCATGCTACCACTGTCAATAATAACCTTGCACACCCTATCCTTGGTTTTTCAAGCAGTCCTGAACAGTCTGGTCCTTTGGACTGAACTTTCCTGCACCTCCTTCTCGGGTGTCAAAAGGACTTTTCGCATCATCAACGATCTTCCGCCTTCTGCGTCTTCTGCCTCAACATCCTGCCTCTGTACTTTGGTGATGTGAGCTTCCCCAATGTCCTTCTTTTTCTTTGGACACTTGTAAGATTTGTGCCCATTCTTTCCACATGTGAAGCATGTGATTACTCCACCTCTTCCTCTTCCTCTACCTCTAGTACGAGGAAAAGTATTTCCATCAGCATATCCTCCACTCTGCTCTGTATGCTTCCCTTTCTGTTCAACATATGGTCCTTGCTGTGAGGTTCCACCTCTTTCAAATTTACCCTGAGGTTTCTTCCATTCCTCCTTGGGCTTCGGGTATTTATCCTGGGCAACTGTCTTGCCTCTGGGCTGACTTCTGCCTCGCCCTCGCTGACCTTGCTTACGGCTCAGCTTCTCTTCGGCTTTCAGAGCCATCTGATAAGCATCCTCTACCGTCCTGATGGTAACCATGCTTAATTCATCCTGAATGTCATATCTCAGACCATTCAGATATCTAGCAACCTTCTCATCATCACTCTCCCGATGACCTGCTCTGATGTTAAGTCGATAGAATTCCTCAGTGTATTCTTTCACTGTCATCAATTTTTGTCTCAGGTTCTACATCCTCCTGAACAGAGTAATTTGATAGTCTCTTGGGATGAATTTTGCCTTCATATTCACAATCATTCGATCCTAGCTCTTGATCTTCTTCTTGCCTTTGCAACGTCTGTCAGCTTGTAGCTCATCCCACCATAATGTTGCATGTCCTTTCAAGCATGTGACAGCATGCTTGACCTTCTTATCCTCTTCGACGTCTTCATAGTCAAAATATGTATCGAGAGCTCTAATCCAATCTAGCAGCTCCTCTGCATCCAGATTTCCTTCGTAAACTGGAATGTCCATCTCTGCTCTTGCCCCCATCCTGGCAATAGCTTTTATCAAATGCTCATTTGATGCATCCTCGGCTGTAAATTCTTCCTCTCGTTCAGCCTCTACTTCATTCTTGAAATCACTCAGATCCCCTGCACTAACGGTGCGTCTTTGCGCTGTCTCCATATCTTCGAGTCTTGCTCGGAGATCTCACATTTGCCTCTCCATTTCTGGATTTGCTACCTGCCTGCCTCTTCTTCGCACCTCCCTGTCTTCTGGATCAGGTGATTTCCTTTCTCTCTTGGGAGGCATGGTGAATTCTCTTCTCCTCTGCTACAGAAAGAAAATACTCTTTCTGGGCTCTGATACCAAACCTGACGCAGCCGCACTCCTCGGAGCACATCCACTCTCACAGGATCTTATCCTCTCTTCAGCCCGAAGAACACCAAGGTTCTTCTATTTCCCTATCGGGAAATTTGCACCCACTGATATCTTCACGCGACTTCCCTTTGTTAACTTATCGGGAAATTGGAACTCGTGACTTCGCGAGTCTAATGGTCGATCACTGGGATCTCGAATCCCTGAGACCCAATGCCTTATTCAACGTTGACCTCTTCCCGTATCTATCGGGACTTCTCCTATCGTGGTTTCGCTACTCGCGATTTCATGCACTTTGATTTGCCGATTCCCGATACCCGATGCAACGAAACTCTGATGCATGTGTGGGATGTCTCTTCAACTTCTTGTCACCTCTATCGGGATTTCGGAATACATGGGATTGTGAATCCTGATGTAAATGGACTCGGGACTTGACTTTTCCCGATCCCTGATACTGTGCCACCTGTACTCCACTAGCTCCTGCTGTGGCCCACACGACTTCTCCCGTCGGGATATCGTAGGTCGCGATTCCAACCTGTCTGTGTATCTTGTCTTCAAAAACCTCGATTCTCTGAACCACGAATTCCTTGGATCTCCTGACACACCTCCTCAACAATGAACGGTTCGGATCTTGTCGGGATATCGCGGATCACAATTATCGCAATTCTCGTTGAAATCTTTTGGGGCTTCGACTTACGAATTCCCGATACACGATACCACGTGTAGATCTTACGGTTCTTGTGACTCAGGATCGACGGCTCTGCCCTTCCTGAGCTTCAAACCTTCGGACGTTCTCGCCATAACCTCCTTGCACCTCTGCAAGATCCAACGGCCCTCAGAACTTTGTAAAATCTCCTCAGAGGATTTCGACTGTTCATTCTTCCTTTGCTAATTCTGCGAAATGAATAAGTGTCTCCCCATGAGACTTGTTCACCCGCTCGCCGACCTGCGACGCTTCCCTCAGACTTTCAATAGCAGCTTCCCTGCGCTTATCCTCAGTGGATTTGAAGGCCTACTCCTCCTAAGATTTTTCTCGACTTTAAGTCTTCTTGGAAAGAAAACCTTGCATGCACTCCTTGCAGCAACTCTTCAACAACGTCTAAGTGTTGAAGTCACTCGACTCTACGCACACCTGCAGCAGCAGTCTTTCAGTTACTTCCTTACTTAGGTTCGCAACCCTGAGGCTTTCTCTTGGCCTGCGCACTCCTTGCAGGACACTGTGCCTATCTGCACCTTCGAGGAAATAATAACAAAAGATGTCTCTAATTGAACCCTTCTGTCAACGCACTCCTTGCGGACGATTCGAATGCACTCCTTGCAGGATCCCTCTGGCTCAATTAGAGAAACAATTGAAACTCATTCACTCACCCTCTCAGACTTCAATTCAACCATGAAATCACATGCACAACATATAAAAGCAAATGTATGACAGGAAATAAACATTCTTGAGCATAACATCAATACATAGAGAGACAACACAAACCATGAATTTGAATCAAAGATTTATTCTATTAATTCAAATGCCTATACATGGGTTTCCTTCACACAGTTCTCTTCTTGCTCTTCTCTTCCTTCTCTCTTGTTCATGCTGCTTAATGTTACAATGTACAAATGAGGGTGTCTATATCTATTTTCCCTCTTGGACTCTAAGGCTATCAAATCTAAAATTAAATTCCTATCTACCAGCATTAACTAAATTAAATTCCGTCTATCTACCTAAGGACGAGAGCTATATGCTCAAGGTCCATTACAATATACAAGTGCGCCTCTCTTAAATGAGTCAATTAAGATCGCGCAACAATTTCAAAGCTTTTTCAAAAATTTTGAGTTGGCTTGTCCAGCTGTCCTCCGCTTCTGTGTTGGCTCGCTTGATGAGTTGGTGATGCTCCTACATCAAATACCATCAGGTAAGAATCAAGGAAGAATACATTCATAAGACATTCATAAGACAACGTTTAGGACTAGGTATGGGCATTATGAATTTGTAGTGGTGCCATTTGGAATGGACAATGCACCAGTTGTCTTCATATGCTTAATGAATGGCATATTCAAAAAAAAATTGGATAAGTTTGTCATAGTATTCCTGGATGACATACTTATCTATTCTAAGTCTGAAGAGGAGCATGAACGTCACTTAAGACTGGTGTTGCAAGTACTGAGAGAACATCAGTTGTATGCCAAGTTGAGTAAGTGTTTTTTTTATAAAAAGTAGATCCATTACTTGGGACACATTATTTCAGAACAGGGCATAGCAGTAGATCCATAGAAGACCGAGGCCATTAGGGGATGGCCGACACCCATAAATGTGTCATAAGTCATATCTTTTATGGGATTATCTGGCTACTAAACAAGGTTCATAGTAGGGTTCTCTAATATTTATCATCCCATCACTTCTTTGCAAAATAAGAAACCTAAATTTGAATGGACACTCAAGTGTGAAAAGAATTTTAATCTGTTGAAGGAATTACTTACTAGTGCACCTGTGTTAAAGATTGTTGACCCAAATGAAAGTTTTTTGGTATGTATAGAGACATGTAAGGAAGGAATTGGGGTATTCCTCACACAAATGGACATGTCATTGGATATGATTCCAGAAAGCTTAAGGAACATGAGAGGAACTATGCCACCCGAGACTTAGAACTTGTTGCCATTGTTCATGCCTTGAGGATGTGGAAGCATTATCTTATGGGGAAGAAATTTGAATTAAGGACAAACCACATTGGCCTGAAGTATCTTTTTGAACAACCGACCTTGATTGGCAGGAAAACAAGATGGATGGAATTTTTAAGTGAATATGACTTCGATATCAAGCATATCAAGGGCAAGGAGAATAAAGTTTTCGATGCACTTAGTAGAAGAGTGCATGCCATGCATGTTACTACTATCAGTGTGAATCAGTCAGACTTGAAGAGAATAATTTTAGATGGTCTTTTTACAGACCCGCATTACCTACAGGTAAAGGAAAGCTTACAGCAAGGAGATGTACAACAAAAAATAAAGGAGTATGAGATAAAGGAAGATGGACTACTCATGCATAGAAATAAAATCTGTGTTCCTAGTTCTAGAGAACTGAGGAATTTGGTACTGAAGGAAATTCATGATGTTCCTTATGTTGGACATCCCGGTTACCATAAAATGATTACAACAGTAAGAATCCAGTTCTTTTGGCTGTGAATGAAGAAGGATGTTGTTGATTACATCACTTGATGTATGGAATGTCATAAGGTGAAGGCTGAGCATAAGCAGCCAACGGGTTTGTTGCAGCCATTGCCAATCCCAAAGAAGAAATGAGAAGTGATCACCATGGATTGCATCATACGATTACCCAGAATGAATAAGCAACATGATTCAATCATGGTGGTGGTTGACAAATTAACAAAGGCTGCTCATTTTGTACCTGTGAAGACAATGCATACATCGACTAATATTGATGAAATTTTCATGAAGGAAATTGCTAGGTTGCATAGGATACCTATGTTGGCATGTTTACAGGCAGAGTGTGCTTTTTATTGATGGCAAGAACAATAGCGTTGTTGGAAGGTTTATAGGTAGAGTGTGCATGGAAAGAACAACAACAAAAACACAGAAGAGAAAGCTCAAGAATCTCAAGAGGAATAGCGCAGAGTTTCATGCAGAGCGCAAGTGGGCACCAGGGCCAAGGTGAATTCCATTACCAAAGCTCAAGAGATATAATGTTCCCAGAAATGCAGATGAGGTCCAAGTCATCAAGGCTCACAGAAGGATCAAAGGTCATTGTAATGTACCTTTTTCTATTACCAAGGCTTAATCCCTCTGATACCAAATTGTAACACCACTTTTGATGGCAAGGCTTAATCACTCTGATACCAAATTGTAACACACCTTTTCTATTACCATACTTCATGGAAATATAACACTCATTCTCAGTTTATTAAACAACATGCATTTAAGAAATGAAATACATTTAACTCGGAGTAAATATAAGAATTACTGCTAACACAAATATTCCCTGGCATTAACAATAATTCATCTGCACAACATAATACATGATAAAATATAAGCATGACAGGCATGAAAAACATAACATTTAACATAAGTTGATACTTATCTTGAAACTATGGTAATTCCACCAACCATGTGCAGGCCTTCCACGAACCTCCCAGCCTTAGACCACACTGCTCATCAGCTCAGCAGTAGGTCACCCCCGAGCTGGGGACTAAGCTCCACCCCAAGGCAAGGAATCCTAGGCTAGGTTGAGGTTACAGGGAAAACACACAGTCATAAGGAAGGAATTCTCTCCCAGGAACCACTCATGCTCACTGCCCACAGACTCTCCTTCCCCACATGTCTGTTCCACCCTAGGAGTATACACCTTCTCTGTCACCTAGACAGTCCTTCAGCTGCTAACCTCCCTTGCCTTAGGTTACAGCAACAGACCGGACCGGAAGTCTCTGAGCTCTGTGGCAGATACAGGGTTCCTTCCAGGAGTTCTCTCCTTCCTCTGTGCACTCTCTCACCTGGAGAGAATCGCTTATAGGCCAACAACCTGTTCTTCCAACCTCAATCACCTCTCTCACCTGGAGAGAGTGTTGTACAACTGGCCAACAAGCCCCATGCATTCTAGCACTACGTGACCACAACAACCAACGGGGAAAATAGACACAGGCTTTCCAACAAGTTTAACAATGGCGGATGGTATCACGGATATGGCTTCGAAAAAGACTCCACACATAGGCTCGATGCTCAGACAGAGGGTGTCTCGGATTTCTAGAACTCAACACAGGCTATCCCCAAAATCCACACACAGACTTCTCAGAGATGCGTGACGAGTTGTCCACACAGGGATAAATTCAGACTCCATGGTTCACAACAGGATGTACAACTATCTCTGAACAAACACAAGCCTTTTTCCCACTTCAGAGGATACACGAGGGTAACTCTGCAGAGGTCGTATGGTTCACACTCAGGGAGTCAGGTAGAATAAAGGACAACCCCTCTCACGGCTCATCTTGGCCATTTTATTCGCATGCACCAGGGTTGACACTTGTCACCTTTGGAACTGCATGCATTCCTTCATCATGCGTTCCTTTCATTTGGAAGTCACGTGTCATTCCAAAAGAACTTAGGGTAAACACATATTATTCACATGTCTTTTGGAATAATATTAAAATATTATTCCCAAGGCTTAAGCCCCCTAGGCTTAACACTTAGCCCCTTTTCCCACCTTCTAGCCCCTAATCCCTTTCCCTCTCTATGGATGCTTAGTCCCCCATCACTCATTCATTGTGTTGGCCTGCATGCAACAGTGTTTATATTTTATTAATGTGTTGCATACATACAAGTACAAAACCAGGCCCTTGACCTACAACCCTTAGGCTCTCTGGCCTAACAATCACATAAGCCCACCAGCTTATACAAACTTGGCTCACCATCCTATAACACATATTTACAATTCATTTCATAACCCATATTTACAAAGGGCTTGGCCTTGGGGACACTACAATCCCCCTCCCCTTATTTCTGCACTGTCCTCGGTGCAACCTTACAGTGTCTCTGCAAGATTTTCAAAATTTTCAAAAAGATGCGAGTACTCTACCCGCATAACATATTCATGCTCCCATGTCGCATCCTTAGGACTGTACCAGTTCCACTGGACCTTTACAATCTCTATGGCTCAATTCCAGAGCTGTTTGCTTTTCCTATCTAATATGCGCACAGGATGTACTTGCAGGACACCTTCTGGTTCCACCTAAATCACATTCCAATTGATAACATGATTAGCATCAGGTATATATCTCGTAAGCAGTGAAACATGAAACACATTATCTACAGTCATATATGCAAGTAATGAAAGCATGTATCCAACTACCCCAATCCATTCCAGGATTTCAAACGGCCCACAAAATCTTGCTGCCAACTTGGTGCAACTTCCCAACATCAAGGAAATCCTGTTAGTTTTCACTTTTAGGAAAACGTGGTCACCCACTTTGAATTCTCTATGGTTTTTGTTACTATCAGCGTAACTTTTCTGCCTATCCTGGGCAGCTTTTAGATTCTATTTAATTCTTATCATTTGGTCTTCCATCTCTTTGAGCAGCTCAAGCCCAACTACTGCTCTATCAGCTGGATTATCCCATCTCACTGGAGTGTTGCACTTTCTTCCATAAAGTGATTCAAATGGGCTCATCTTCAACGATGCATGATACCCATTATTTTAGGTGAATTCTACCAAATACAGGTAATCTTTCCATCTTGATGGTTTATCCATCACATACATTCTCAGCATGTCTTCTATTACTCTGTTCACCATCTCTGTCTGTCCATCAAACTCAGGATGATACGTTGTACTAAAGTTCAGATTCATTCTGAATCCTTTGAACAGTCCTTTCCAGAAATTCGAGGTGAATTTTGGGTCCCTATCAGACACAATCGTCTTAGGAATTCCGTGCAAGCGTGCCACTTCTTTTAAGAAGATATCAACAACATCTGTTGCCTTGTGAGTGGTTTTTAGTGGAATAAAATGGGCAGCTTTTGTAAGCTTGTCCACCACCACCATGATTGAATCATGTTGCTTTTTTGTTCTGGGTAATCCCGTAATAAAATCCATTGTCACCACTTCCCATTTCCACTCTAGAATGGGTAAAGGCTGCAGCAACCTTGCTGGGTGCCTATGCTCAGCCTTAACTTTCTGGCACTCCATACATCTGGAGATGTATTCAACGATTTATTTCTTCATACCCAGCCAAAAATAATGGCTTTTGACTGCTGCTACAGTCTTCTGATAACCAGGATGTCCGACATACGTCACGTTATGCATTTCTTTTAGAATTTCCAGCTTCAATTCTTGGACATTGGGTATGTATACTCTATTTTTATAAAGAAGTAAGCCACCATCTTCCAAGGTGTAACTTTCCTTGGTCTGTGGTCTCTCACGCTGTTGTAGCTTTGCTACCAAATCTATGAACTGCAAATCAACATCTGCAGCTTCCAGAACTCTATCCCTGATATCAGTCATGTACATGCTAATGGTTGTAGCATGTAAGTCATGCACTTTTCTGCTGAGTGCATCAGCCACATTATTTTCCTTACCCTTGATATGCTTGATATCAAAGTCATATTTGCACAGAAACTCCAGCCATATGGTTTTCTTGGTATTTAAAGTCAGTTGATCAAATAAATACTTCAGACCGTTGTGATCTATTCTCAATTCGAATCTCCTTCCCATGAGGTAATGTCTCCATTTCCTCAATGCATGGATGATTGTTGCCAGCTCTAAATTGTGAGTGGCAAAATTCCTTTCATGCTCTTTCAGTTTTGGGAATTCATTACAGATTACCAATCCCTATTGGCGGAGAACTCCTCCCAGCCCCTCCTTACACGCATCTGTGCACACCACAAAATCCATATTTGGATCTACAAACTTTAGGATTGGAGCACTGGTTAACAACTGCTTCAATCACTGGAAACTACTCTCACACTCTTCATTCCACTGAAATTTCTTCTCCTTCCTTTGTAAGGAAGTGATAGGGTGAGCTATCTTTGAGAATCCTACTATAAAATTTTTGTAGTAGCCTGCCAGACCTATAAAATATCTAACTTCTGCCACATTCCTTGGCGCTGACCATTCTCGAATGGCCTCAACCTTTTCAGGATCCACAACGATCCCTTCTTCTGAAATAATATGTCCTAAGTAATGGATCTGTCTTTGATAAAATGAGCATTTGCTCAGCTTGGCATATAGTTGGTGTTCTCTCAACACTTGCAGCACCATTCTCAGGTGTTTCTCATGCTCTTCCTCTGACTTGGAATACACCAAGATGTTTTCCAGGAAAACTATGACAAACTTGTCTAAATAGTCCCTGAATACACCATTCATTAAGCACATGAAAACAACAGGTGTGTTTCATAATCCAAAAGGCACCACCGTGAACTCATAATGATCATACATTGTCCTAAAGGTGGTCTTGCTGATGTCCTCATCATTTATTCTCACTTGGTGATATCCATATCTGAGATCTATTTTTGAAAATATTTTCATGTCCTTCAACTGATCAAAAAGATCATCGATCCTTGGCAGAGGATACTGGTTCTTGACAATTACCTTATTCAACTATCGGAAATCAATATAGAGCCTCAACGTCCCATCTTTCTTCTTCATGAATAGGACTGGGGCTCCCCAAGGGGACACGCTGGGGTGAATGTATTCCTTCTTCAAAATCTCTTCAAGCTGCAATTGCAACTCTTTCAGCTCTATCATACTCATTCTATAAGGAGCTTTCGAAACTGGAGCTGCCCCTGGTATCAAATTTATAGAAAAAATGATGTCCCTCTTCGGAGGTAGTCTAGGTACCTCCTGAAATACGTCATTGAACTCTTTGAGTACCTCATGGTCTTCCAGCTTTGAGACTGCATCTCTGGATGCTTCTCCCACACGGGATGCAAATAATTGACAGCCTTTGCTGTAACACTTCTTCAGTTGCATGGCTGAGATTTCTCTAACAGCCATGGCTCTGGGAATTCCTTGGACTATTACCTGATTTCCCTCTTCATCCAGGCATGTAAACCTCTTTTTATGGTAGTCCAGAAGGGCATGGTGCTGGTCCAGCCAGTCCATCCCAATTAAGTAGTCGTAAGAGCCTAAAGGAAAAATATTCAATTCAGCCTTAGTGCTCAATCCTTTCATGTCCATTGAACAGGATTTAACAAATTCATTGACCTTCCTTTTGGTTCCTGTGGTTAACTATACTAGCCAAGACTTTTCATGTTTGCTTCTTGTTAAATGAAAACTTTCCACCACCCTAGGATCTACATAACTATGGCTAGCCCCTGAATCAATTAAAATAATGAGTGGTTGGTTGTTAATCATACCTTCCACTTCAATCATGTGCAATAGAGATTCTACTTGTTTGTTGTTCAGGGCTGCATAGATCCTTGGCATTTTTCTGCCCATATCCTCCATTGTTTTAGCTTGTTGAACAGTATGGACAGTTCTCTCTTTATCTTTTATATGGGGGCAGTCTCTATACCTATGGTTTCCTTTACAACCCCAACACTCCATATGTGGAGGTCTTGTCATTTGCTCACCCACTTCAGCCTTCCTGGGCTATCTAAAGGATGGATGTCCCTGAGGACTGTTTCTGAAAAAGAAAGGTTTGTTTCCCTTCTGCCTTTGTTCCTTCTTAAACTTCCTCTGGTCATCCCAAGTCTTCTGAAAAGTAGGCTTTTCTCTTTGTTGTTCATACAATCATTTCACCCTTCTTATTGTTTCTTCCATGGTATTAGGATCATCATAATGAATCTTGTCACCCATAGAAGGTGGTATTCCACCCAAATATCTTTGAATCTTGACAGCCTCGTCTTTGATGAATGGAACATACTTCAGTAGTTCTAGAAAACTTCATTCGTACTCATCAATGGTCATGCTGCCTAGCTTGAGTTCAAAGAACTCCTCCATCTTTCTGTCATAATATCTTTTGGTCAGATATTTCTTCTTGAAATACCTCTTAAACTCCTTTCAAGTGATATCTTTCTCTCTGATGTGCTGCACTTGCACAAACTGATCCCACCACATGGATGCTTTCCCTTTTAGCGGGTACATCGCAATTATTCCTTCTGCATGAGCGGAGTAGTTCTGTAGTTGGAAATATTTCTTCATGCCAAGAAACCATGTCTCGGCATATTCTTCCTTCTTATGTTCTCCATCAAACATTGGAGGCTTGATCTTGTTCATATCCCCTTTCAATTCATCCTTTCCAGATTTTCTGTGTTTTCTGGTAGGGGATGGGCTTGAACTACTGTGTGTTTCCTTGCCAGAATGCTTCGGGGAGAGACAGTAATGTCTTCTACCACTCCTTGATCTCCTTCTCCTTTCAGGGGTTCTGCCACTTCTTGATTTTCTTGTGTCACTCTCTTTTTCCAATTTCTTTTCTATTCTTTCCAGGCTCTTCAACATTTTTAAGTTGAATTCACCCTGTCAATCCCTGATTTTCATGAGTTTTTGGCTATCAGCTCGGCGAGCCTAGGCATCTTTCTGCAATCTTTCAATGAGTTTCATCATATGTTCTTCCTTATCCATCTCTTTTCTGTGCCTGTTAGAGTTTGTTCCTTCAACTCCCAGGTTGACATTCCTTCCTACCCTTTCGTCCTTTGTTTTGGAGGCAATCTGCACCTCTTCCAATTCCATACTCAGCGTCAGTTTTCAGCTATCCTGACACTTGTTGAACTCTGCACACATGATGTGCAACCAACTGAAGTTTTTTAGGCCTTAACCCTTACAACATCACAATATTCATAAATCAACGTGAGTGAGAAAATGTTTTAACTTCACAAAGTTTTCTGAGCTCTGACGGCTCTGCAATTTTGGGACTTCGGGACTTCTGGCTTCAGGGTTTTGGTCCACGAGGCTCTCACACTTGCTTTTGGGTTTCTGGTCTTCGGTACCTGGGAGTTCATAATGCAGTGACTCCCAACTTCTTGTCGCTACAATCCCCAAAATATGATACACGGTTTCTTGTACGGGATCCAACGATCCTCGATGAGTTGGGTTTAACGATCCAGATCTTTTCAAAATTTCATGAATTGGAAGTTCACGATGCAGGGAATCCTAATCTTTGTTGCCTCATCCCGAATTCTAAAAATTCGGTTTCCTTGCTCTCTGGCCCCACAGCACAGCTGTCTCCCTTAAAATTTGCTACGGTTCTTCCATCTCCAAAGACTTCAGGACATCGGGACTTTGGGTTTCGGGATTTTGATTCTTGAGACTTCCAGACTCGCTTTCCTTTCCAATCCCTGACTTTCGAATTCCGATTTACTTTATCCTCCAATCCCACAACACATCTCTTGCCCTTCACCACAGTGGCGTGTGGTATGTTCAGGAGGATCCATGTCACCTTCGGTGATGTCATCGAGTCCCACCACTCTCACCTATCTTCTCGACTCACCAGCACGTGGTACACATTCATGCGCCCACATCCATTCCAAGAAAAATCCCATGGTTAGACTCCTTCCTCAGATCTATAGTGAAAATCTTTTCGATGTTTCATGGTTTCAGGCATTGGGAGTTCATGAATCCCACATCTCAAGCTTCCGTCTGTCAAAATTCCAAAATTACGGTTTACTCCTCTGCTAAATCGAATGGTCAACTCCCTTCCTATGATTTACGATGTAGATTGTTTTGGGATTTCAGGTTTCGGGTTTTGGAGGTGTTCACCTTCCTCACTTCCCATCTCCCGACTTTGCGAAATCCGAAAGATTTTCGCGACTAAATCGAGCACGACTCTGCCATATCTAACAGTCGAGCCTTCCTCCCTGATCTACAATGTAGATCTTCTCGAGTTTTCGGGAGTTCACGTATCGCGATTCCCATGCCCCTGTGCAACTCCAAAGGGTTTTTAAACCCTGCACACGTTTTCCCGATCCGACGATCATGAGGGTTCGCTACTTCCCTCCCGAATAGATCATAAGGCTCCAGCACTACTAGTGTGGATTCCTCTATCCCTATGGCCATATACCACACCGGTTGTGGTTTCACAACACCACTATACCTCCTGAGCTTATAGGCATGGTCAAGTAACTCCTTGATACTCCGGACCATACCAAGGTCTGAAATTGGTCCTCCAGACACAATTTCTCCTCTCACCCTCTGTCCAAAGACTACTCAACTGGCCCATCTAAGCTCAGTGTCGAAACCTTGGCTCTGATACCAAATTGTAATGCACCTTTTTCTGTTACTAAGGCTTAATCACTCTGATACCAAATTGTAACACACCTTTTCTATTACAATACTTCACGAAAATATAACACTCATTCTCGGTTTATTAAACAACATGCATTTAAGCAATGAAATACATTTAAATCAGAGTAAATATAAGAATTAATGCTAACACAAATATTTCCTGGAATTAACAATAATTCATCTGCACAACAGAATACATGATAAAATATAAGCATCATAGGTATGCAAAACATAAAATTTAACATAAGTTGATACTTATCTTGAAACTGTGGTAATTCCACCAACCAGGTGCAGGCCTTCCACGAACCTCCCAACCTTATACCACATTTCTCATCAGCTCAATAGTAGGTCACCCCCGAGATGGGGACTAAGCTCCACCCCAAGGCAAGGAATCCTAGGCTAGGCTGAGGTTACAGGGAAAACACACAATCACAAGGAAGGAATTCTTTCCCAGGAACCACTCATGTTCACTGCCCACAGACTCTCCTTCCCCACATGCCTATTCCACCCCAGGAGTATACACCTTCTCTGTCACCTAGACAGTCCTTCAGCTGCTAACCTCCC
>JASDQU010242441.1:38383-58679 GCA_032191745.1 Picea mariana | reverse complement strand
TCATAGGTATGCAAAACATAAAATTTAACATAAGTTGATACTTATCTTGAAACTGTGGTAATTCCACCAACCAGGTGCATGCCTTCCACGAACCTCCCAACCTTATACCACATTTCTCATCAGCTCAATAGTAGGTCACCCCTGAGATGGGGACTAAGCTCCACCCCAAGGCAAGGAATCCTAGGCTAGGCTGAGGTTACAGGGAAAACACACAATCACAAGGAAGGAATTCTTTCCCAGGAACCACTCATGTTCACTGCCCACAGACTCTCCTTCCCCACATGCCTATTCCACCCCAGGAGTATACACCTTCTCTATCACCTAGACAGTCCTTCAGCTGCTAACCTCCCTTGCCTTGGGTTACAGCAACAGACTGGACTGGAAGTCTCTGAGCTCTGTGGCAGCTACAGGGTTCCTTCCAGGAGTTCTCTCTTTCCTCTGCGCACTCTCTCACCTGGAGAGAATCGCTTACAGGCCGACAACCTGTTATTCCAACCTCAATCACCTCTCTCACCTGGAGAGAGCATTGTACAACTGGCCAACAAGCCCCACGCAGTCCAGCACTACGTGGCCACAACAACCAATGGGGAAAATAGACACAGGCTTTCCAACAGGTTTAACAATAGAAGATGGTATCACAGATATGGCTTCGGACAAGACTCCACGCATAGGCTCGATGCTCAGATAGAGGGTGTCTTGTCTTTCCAAAACTCAACACAGGCTATCCCCAAAATCCACACACAAACTTCTCAGAGATGTGTCACGAGTTCTCCATGCAGGGATAAATTCAGACTCCATGGTTCACAATAGGATGTACGGCTATCTCTGAACAAACACAAGCCTTTTTCCCACTTCATAGGATGCACGAGGGTAACTCTACAGAGGTCGGACGGTTCACACTCAGGCAATCAAGTAGATTGGAGGATAACCCCTCTCACAGCTCATCTTGGTCATTTTATTCGCATGCACCAGGGTTGACACTTGTCACCTTTGGAACTGCATGCGTTCCTTCAGCATGTGTTCCTTCCATTTGGAAGTCACATGTCATTCCAAAAGAACTTGGGGTAAACACATATTATTCACATGTCTTTTGGAATAATATTAAAATATTATTCCCAAGGCTTAAGCCCCCTAGGCTTAACACTTAGCCCCTTTTCCCACCTTCCAGCCCCTAATCCCTTGCCCTCTCTATGGATGATTAGTCCCCTATCACTCATTCATCATGTCGGCCTGCACGCGACAGTGTTTATATTTTATTAATGTGCTCCATACATATAGGTACAAAATCAGGCCCTTGGCCTACAACCCTTAGGCTCTTTGGCCTAACAATCATATAAGCCCACCGTCTTATACAAAATTGGCTCACCAGCCTATAACACATATTTACAATTCATTTCATAACCCAGATTTACAAAGGGCTCGACCTTGGGGACACTACAGTCATGGCCTTTGACACTTAGATATCTGAGAAATCCAAAGCTCAGAAGGAGGACCGATAGTCATCATTGGATCACCAATCCAGAATACCCAATGGTCATCAGATAAGAATATAGACAGGAGGAGCACACATAGTAGGATATTAGACCTCAGTCATCAGATTGGAGAGTGAAGGACTAGCAGTCGTTAGATCCAGTATAAATGTGCAGAGGATAATCGGCAAGAGCCATCCTCCAACTCCATGAAATACGAAGTCGTGAAATGATCTGGGTCATTGGATCTAGAGGACACGTGGTGAGAGATCATAATTTCATTGACTCACAAGCTGGAGAAGTCAAAGGTGAGAGTTGTAGGAACTCACGATATGAGAAGTCACGAAATGATCTGGGTCGTTGAATCTAGAGGACATGTGGTGAGAGATCGGCATTTCACTGACTCGCAAAATGGAGAAGTCAAAGGTGAGAGTTGTAGGAACTCACGATATCTGAAGTCGCGAAATGATCTGAGTCGTATGATAACTAAGGATATGGATAGTTGATCTGATATGAAGTCTGAGTCTACAATATTGATCACATTCATCGATCAGAGGGAGAGATATCGACCGCTGATCTGATATGAAGCACCTTGGAGTTTCGCAAGTTGAGAGTGTCGAGGCAACTCACAATAGGAAATCGTGAAACGCAAAATCGTGAAGCACCCTCGTGCTTGGCCCATAGTCACAGCTAGTGGTCACATCAAAAAGAGAGAAGGGAAGGAGATAACAGTGCTAGGCTTCATTTCGGAGTTTCACAAGTCGAGAAAACCAAGGTGACTCACAGCTGATCACCCGAAATGCGAAATCACGAAATGACTATTGGTTAGGCATACGGTCATCGTCGATGGTCATGTGAAAGGAAGGGGCTTAGCTAGAAAATCTAAACGGTGGCTGTGTATTTTTATCAGGAAAGGAAAAAGTGCCAAAGGGATGGGCGCACGAAGGTTCTCTCAGTAACTGTTAGAGATGAACTGATAGTAACTACAGAAATCCATTGTTGGTTTCAGCCAGAGAATTTGAAGAGGTTGCAAAGTGATTGTTAGAGAAGCTGAAGAGTGTCGAGGTATCCGATAGTGGTATAAAGACTCATCATAGAGATGATTGATAGATGGAAAAGAGTCGAAGATGGTATCTTCTAGAGAATCCAAAGAGTCTCGACATAATGACCATGGATGAAGAACAGACTGAGTGTAATCACCAGAGGGGATTAAGAGTTAGGTGTATGATCTAGCAAAGGACTAGGCATGATAAATATATGTAGAACAGAGGAAAGGAGGTTTCTTCTGTAGAGATTTATTCATGTGGGTAAAAGCAGGTTGTGTACAACTATTGAATTGTATAGAATAAGAAGAGTGCATGGAACAGAAATTCATACCTGAGAAATAAAGAGGAAGACGAGGTGAGTGAGCAGAGAGAGAGAATAAGAATAGAAATCTCAAAGAAGAATGCGAGCAAGAAGACCCTGATGTAGGTAGAGCATAGCAGTGCAACAAAACAATGATGAGACTGGTAAGCTATTGATAAACATTGTATCATTGTAATAAGTTTCAGTAGAAAAGATTCATATTTCAGGGTGGTAGGGAGGGGCTAGGGAGGACTATTGTCCTCAGAGGTTCAAGTGGGTGCTTGAACATAGGGAGTTGTAGCTTCCATCTGGTTGCAACAAGAAAAAACAGGGTGGTGCAAGGGAGAACTATCATTCTTTGTTATGCAGGTTGGTGCCTACGTGATTGGAAGTTGGTGATTCCATCTAGTTGGTGCTGGAACACTCAGGGAGTTGGTGCTTCCTTCTAGTGGGTGCTAAAGAAACCAGAGAGTTAGTGCTCTCAGCAAGTTACATCTTGCAAAATAGAGGTGGTAGCCTCACAATGAGTTGGTGTTCATAAGAATGATAATGTACAGAAAATAAAGATTACTTATCATATCAAGAAGAAGAGGTTTTTCCCATTATGGGTTTCCTGAGAAAATATCTATCTCTGTATATTTCATGAGTCTGATCGATGTTGAATATTCTATTTCCTACCTTCCTACATTATTGTGATTGTCATTGAATGAACTGTAAATATTTTAATGTAAGTATAATTGTTTAAGAACGGTGTCAATTGATTCACCCCCGGCTCAGTTGTACAACAATTGGTATCAGAGCCGACCCCTTTTATCTAAGGGTAGATCCTAGATCT
The DNA here is from genome assembly GCA_032191745.1 of Picea mariana. NCBI lineage: Eukaryota > Viridiplantae > Streptophyta > Pinopsida > Pinales > Pinaceae > Picea > Picea mariana. The sequence continues at coordinate 55,028 of JASDQU010242441.1, read as the reverse complement.
TAAACATGACTATCTGTGAAGGAACTTCAACCAACAAGGCCCCTTTGTTCAATGGAACAAAATTTGCCTTCTGGAAAGTTAGGATGAGAACCTACATAATGGCTTTAGGTGCAGATGTCTGGGATGTGGTAGAGACTGTTTATGTAAAGGCAGTTGTACTAGCTAATAAGGATGACAAGATAGAATTCAACTTCAATGCTAAGGCTATGAATGTTATTCTGAGTGGGCTTGCAGAAGCAGAATTTGTAAAAGTTATTCTTTTAGAAACTGCCAAAGAAATGTGGGACAAACTCATTATCAATTATGAAGGTAATGAGAAGGTAAATGATGTCGAGCTTCAAACCTACAGAGTATAGTTTGAAATAGATGAAAGAATATGAAACTATTGGAAAGTACTTTCTGAGAGTTGAAGAACTAGTAAATGCAATGAAATCTCTTGGTGAAAAAATTGAGGAAGCCTCTCTAGTTCAGAAAGTTTTGAGATCTTTGCCAAATAGGTTCAACCCAAAGGTCTCTACTATAGAAGAACTTAATGATCTAAAATCTTTGGCTTTTGATCAACTTCTAGGAACGTTCATTGCATATGAAATGAGTATAGGTAAAGATAAATCCAACACTAGAGAATCTTCCTTTAAAGGATATAAGAATGAGGAGTCAGAGCCTGATGAAATTGAAGCAAAATTTGTGAGAATACTAAAGAAAGTATCAGGCAAATATCAGGGGAATTTTCCCTTCAAGTGTTTTAACTATGGAAATATAGGTCACTTTGCATCTAAGTGTCCACACAAGAAGAAGGATCAAAATTCTAAAGGTGAAAGGATGTACAAATCCAAAATATTTGATAAAAAGAAAATTTTATGTGTAAACAATGATGACTTTTCAGAAGACACAGATAGTGACTCTTCCTGTGAAGATAAGGTAAATGACTTCATGCTTATGTCCAAACAGGATTATGATAATAAAATCACAGGAAGTGATGCTAATGGTGAAGCAGTTGTGGTTGATATGGAAGGTGAACTAATCAGTACCTTAGAATAAATTGACAGACTCAGACTTAAGAAAATAAAACAAAAACAATTGTTGATACAGTTTGAAAAGAATACTAAAATACCTAATGAAGACTTTGCCCTGCTAAAGGTGGAATAAGAAGAGGAAAAGAAAATAGAGGACATTCTTAAACAATAGTTATTAGAGAATATGGCAAGATCTGAAGCCTTGGAAGAAGAAGTAGTAAAGACCAGAAAAGAGATGGATAAGTTCAAAGTATTGTATCTCCAAAATCTTCCAAGAATTAAAGCCTCAAAAGGATTAACCATCATTCTAAATTAGCAAAGGAATCCAAATTTGAAAACTAGTTTCGGTTATGAAGAAGGATCAAGTTGTAGTCAGCCAAGAAACAAAGATTCCATCAAGTTTGTGAAATCTACATTCATTGACAACAACAAATATGGAGAAACAGAGGAAGATAATCAGCCGCCAAGGAAGAGTGAAAGAAAAAGTACCGGAACTGAATCTGTAGAACAATGAAATCATCAGCATGGAAGAAATCGACCTGCCCAAAGAAGACAACCATTTTCTAGGTACAGAGGATTTTTCTATGGATATTGTTTTTTTTGTTCTAACTTTGGTCACAAAGCTGTAAATTATTCTTTAAGATTTAGATATGAGCAATCAAAACACTCAAGGAATAGATATATGCCACAACAAAGAATGAGATAGCCAAGTAACCAACAATCACAGACTGCAAATCATGTGATGGCTGGAAAAAGGACACAAGTTAAGCATAAAAATCATTATGATCCTTTATTCAATGAACCATAATGTTACACCTGCCATAATTATGGACATAAAGATGCAGATTGTCGCTTATGGAACTATGAATCAGATCTGAATCCCTCTGTTGAAAACATCAAGGTTTGGAAGAAGAAATAAAATGACAAGTGTGGATTAGTGTTGTCAACTCAACTACAAAATAACCCCTGGTATATTAACAATGGATGCTCCAAACATATGACGAGAGACAAAAGTAAGTTTATGTCTCTAAGTGAAAGAAAATCAGGAAATGTAACCTTTGAAAATGATGCTCCTAGTAAAATCAAGGGTAAAGGGATGGTGAGTTTGAGTAATGGTAAAGGAAAATCCCAGGATGTTCTGCTTATAGATGGGTTGAAACATAATTTTCTCAGTGTAAGTCAAATGTGTGACAGAGGATGTGAAGCGGTGTTTACTTCCAAGGATTGCAAGATGAAGTCTGTAAACTCAGGACAAGTGGTGGCCAAAGGCATAAGGGCGGATATTAATGTATATGTGCTGAAAGAAAATAGAGAAGAATGACATCTAAGAAAACATGATGAAAGTTGGTTATGGCATAGGAGACTTGGACATCTGAACTTTGACCACTTAGTCAAGCTCAAAAATCTTGAGGCAATAAAATATATTCCAAGAATATCAAATCCATAAGACTCTGTGTGTAAACCCTGCCAAGTAGGAAAGCTAACCAGGACACAATTTAAATCCAAGGGCTCTACTTCAACAAACGAACCACTCCACTTAGTTCATATGGATTTATGTGTACCATCAATACAGGAAGGCACAGGGAAGGAAAACTACTTTATGCTAATCATTGATGATTACTCTAGACTTACTTGGGTTGCTTTTCTCAAAGAAAAATCTGAAGCATTTGATAAATTTAAAATATTTAAGGCTTTAACTGAGAATCAAATAGGCAACAGATTAAAGGTTGTGAGATCAGACAGAGGAGGAGAATTTATGTCAAGTGATTTCAAGGAGTTCTGTGATAAAAATGGGATCAAAAGAGAATACACAATCCTAGGAACCCCACAACAAAACGGAGTAGTTGAGAGGCAAAACAGAACAATTCAGCAAATGGCCAGGTCAATGATGAATGAGAAGAACATTGGTCAAACCTACTGGGTAGAATAAATACACAAAACAATCCACATTCTTAATAAATCTCACCTCAGACCACACAGTGATAAGACACCTTATGAACTGTGGCATGGAAGACTTCCTACAATCAAACACTTCAAATTCTTTGGGAGTAAGTGCTCCATAAAGAATAATAATGAGAATCTTGGCAAGTATGATGACAGGGCTGATGAAGGTGTCTTCTTAGGGTATGCTACAAACAGTAAAGGATACAGATGTTATAATAAGAGGCTGCATAAATTGGTTTATTGTATTGACATAAAATTTGATGAAGGAATCCCAGTAAGAGAGGTGAACAATATTGAATCAACAACAAAGGATATAAGTGAATTTGAATCTGAATAGGTCCAAGAATCATAACAAGAAGACTCTGAGTCAGATGAAGATGCAAATACTCAAACAGACTCAAATCAATAGACATCATCAAATTCTTCCTCCAGAATTACTCAAAAGAATCATCCTGCAAGTTAGATAATTGGTGGAAAATACAAAGGAGTACAAACCAGGAGAAGGATAATAAAAAAAACTGAGAAATCACATATAGCCTTCATATCCATGGTGGAACCCAAGAACTTCAATGAGGCTAGTAAAGACGTAAATTAGTTAAAATCAATGAATGAGGAACTGGACCAGATTGAAAAGAATGACACGTGGGAACTCATTCCTAGGCCAACAGATAAAAATGTAATAGGATCAAAATGGGTCTACAAAAATAAGATGAATGATAAAGGAAATATTGTAAGAAATAAGGCTAGATTGGTCTGCAAAGGATATGCTCAAATAGAAGGACTAGAATTTGATGAAACATTTGCGCCTGTAGCAAGATTAAAAGCTATTAGAATGTTCCTTTCCTATGCTTGTCATAAGAAGTTTAAGGTCTATCAAATGGATGTCAAGTCAACTTTTCTAAATGGATATATAAGAGAACAAATCTATATGGAACAACCATAGGGTTTCCAATTGTCCAATAACCCTGACATTGTATACAAGCTAAAGAAAGTTGGAGCTTATATGGGTTGAAACAAGCTCCTCGTTCTTGGTATCACAGATTGGATACATATCTTCAAGACACAGGGTTCAAGAGAGGAGCAATTGACAAAAATATATATATCAAAACAGAGGGTAATGATTTGCTCATTGTGTTGGTCTATGTAGATGACATCATCTTCGGTAGTAATAATGCTTCACTCGTAAAATGGTTTTCTTCTGCCATGCAGTCTGAGTTTGAAATGTCTATGATAGGGGAACTGTCATTTTTTCTTGGCCTACAAATTACTCAGAGGTCTGAAGGAATATTTCTTTCTCAAGAAAAATATCTAAGAGAAATGATGAAAAGTTTTCAAATGGAAGATTCTAAACCTATGAGAACACCTATGGTCACTAGATGTATGTTAAGCAAGGATGATGACTCATCTAATGTTGATCAGAGTTCATATAGGTATATGATAGGAATCCTATTATACATCACAACATCTCATCCAGAAATAATGCATGCTATTGGATTGGTAGGAAGGTATCATGCCGCACCTAAGCAAAGTCATTTGTTTGTTGTCAAAATAATATTCATATACTTGAAAGGAACAATGGACTATGGCCTATGGTATCCTAGGAATTAGAATTTTCAACTATCAATCTATTCAAATGCTGATTGGGAAAACTGCATGGATGAAAGGAAAAGCACGAGTGGAGGTGCATTCTTATTAGGAGATTCCCTTATATCATGGTTGAGCAAGAAGCAAAGTTCCATTTCCTTATCAACTACAAAAGCTTAATACATTGTAGTTTCCACTTGTTGTACCCAAGTATTGTGGATGATTCAGACACTTGCAGACTTGGGGGTAAAATATATTGCACCGATCCCAATTCATTGTGATAATACCAATGCAATTAGTGTGTCAAATAATTATGTCTTTCACTCCAAGACCAAGCATATACCCACCAAGTATCACTTCTTGAGGGAATAGGTAACCAAATCTGTGGTTTCTGTTCATTATATTCCATCCAAAGATTAGATTGTTGATATCTTCACTAAACTACTTGCACAAGCTCAGTTTGAGTATCTACGCCAGAAGTTGGGCGTGACCCCACTATCAACCTAAGAGAGTCCATCCTATTAGGGGGAGTTTGTGTTGGTTGAATATCTGATCCCTTCGCACAATACTGCAACAGCTCAGGGGGAGCATGTTTCCTTTGACATTGATTTCAAAGGGGGAGAAAAGGTTTGGTCTAAATGATATAGTTGGAGGTCTAATAAGAATAGTGCAGTCGTTCAGGGTTGCCATCAATGCCAAAGGGGAAGATTGTTGGCATGCTTATAGGCAGAGTGTGATTTTCATTGATGGCAAGAACAAAATCATTGTTAGCAGGTTTACAGGCAGAGTTTTCATGGCAAGAACAACAGCGAAGACACAGAAGAGCAAGCTCGAGAATCTTAGGAGGAATAGCGCAGAGTTGCATGCAGAGCGCAAGTGGGCGCCAGGGCCGAGGTGAATTCCATTACCAAATCTCAGGAGATATAGCGTTCCCAGAAACTCAGATGAGTTCTAAGTCATCAAGGCTTGAAGAAGGATCAAAGGTCATGGCCTTTGACACTTAGATATCTGAGAAAGCCAAAGATCAGGAGGAGGAGCGATAGTGGTCGTTAGATCACAAATCCAGAACACCCGATGGCCATCAGATTAGAGTACAGACAAGAGGAGCACGTAGAGGAGGATATTATACCTTAGCCATCAGATTCGAGCACGAAGGACTAGCAACCATTATATCTAGTATAACTGTGCAGAGGAAAATGGTCAAGATCCATCCTCCAACTCCATGAAATATAAAGTCACGAAATGATCTAGGTTGTTAGATCCAGAGGACACGTGGCAAGAGATTAACATTTCACTGACTCACGAGCTATAGAAGTCAAACGTGAGAGTTTTAGGAACTCGTGATATGTGAAGTTGCAAAATGATCTGGGTCGTTGCATCCAGAGAACACGTCATGAGAGATCAACATTTCATTGACTCGCAAACTAGGGAAGTCAAAGGTGAGAGTTGTAGGAACTCACAATATGCGAAGTCGCGAAATGATATGAGCCATCTGATAACCGAGGATATGGACCATTTATATGATATGAAGTCTGAGTCTATGATATTGATCACAGCCGCCTATCAGGGGGAGAGATCTTGACCATTGATATGATATGAAGCACCTCGAACTTTCACGAGTTGAGAGTGTCAAGGCAACTCACAATAGGAAATTGTGAAGCACCCTCGTGCTTGGCCCCTGGTCACAGCTAGTGGTCACATCATTGGGAGAGAAGGGAAGGAGCTAGCAGTGCTAGGCTCCATTTCATATTTTCATGAGTTAGGAAAATGAAGGTGACTCACAGTTGATCACCCGAAATGTGAAATCGGGAAATGACTATTGGTTAGGCATACGGTCACTGCCGATGGTCATGTGAAAGGAAGGGGCTTAGCCAAAAAATCTAAACACCCACTATGTAGTTTTCTCAGGAAAGGAAAAAGAGCCAAAGGGATGAGAACACAAAGGTTCTCTCAGTAACTGCTAGAGACGAACTGATTGTAACTGCAGAAATCCACTGATGGTTTCAGCCAGAGAATTCGAAGAGGTTGCAAGGTGATTGTCAGAGAAGATGAAGAGTCTCGAGGTATCTTACTGTGGTATCAAGACTCATCATAGAGATGATTGACAGATGGAAAAGGGTTGAAGACGGTAGCTACCAGAGAAGCCAAAGAGACTCAACATAACGACCATGGATGAAGAACAGACTGAGTGTAATCGCCAGAGGGGATGAAGAGTTAGGTGTATGATTTGGCAGAGGACTGGGCATGATAAATATACACAGAACACAGAAGAGCAGGTTTCTTCTGCAGAGAGTTATTCATGCGGGTAAAAGAAGGTTGTGTATAGTTGCTAAGTTGTACAGAAGAAGCAGAGTGCATGGAACAGAAATGCATATCTAAGAAAGAAAGAGGAAGCCAAGGTGCACGAGAAAAGAGAGAGAAGAATAGAAATATCAAAAAAGAATGCAAGCAGAAATACCCTTATGTAGGAGGAGCATAACTGTGTAGTAGAACAGTGAAGAGACTAGTAAGCTATTGATAAACATTGTATCACTGTAATAAGTTTTAGTAGAAAACATTCATATTTCAAGGTGGTAGGGAGGTGTCAGAGAGGACTGTTGTCCTCAGAGGTTCAAGTGGGTGCTTTAACACAGGGAGTTGTAGCTTCCATCTAGTTGCAACCAGAAAAACTAGGGTGGTAGGGTGGTGTAAGAGAGAACTTTCATTCTCTGTTATGCAGGATGGTGCCTGCATGACTGGAAGTTGGTGCTTCCATCCAGTTGGTGTTGGAACACTCAGGGAGTTGGTGCTTCCTTCTAGTGGGTGGTAGAGAAACCAGAGACTTGGTGCTCTCAACAAGTTGCAGCTTGAAAAATAGAGGTGGTAGCCTCACAAAGAGTTGGTGCTCATAAGAATGATAATGTACAGAAAACAAAGATTACTTATCATATCAAGAAGAAGAGGTTTTTTCCTTTATGGGTTTCCTCTGGAAATATTTGTCTCTGTATATTTCATGTGTGTGATTGATGTTGAATATTCCACTGCCTACCTTCCTGCATTATTGTGATTGTCATTGAATGAACCGTAAAGATTTTAAAGTAAGTATAATTATTTAATAACAGTGTCAATTGATTCACCACCCCCCCTCTCAGTTGTGCAACAACCTAGGACAATCGTCTCGGATGGAGATACAAAGTTTACCTCCAATTTCTGGAGGGGATTGTTTAAATTATTTGGCATAAATATAAACTTTAGCACAACATATCATCCCCAAATAGATGGGAAAACAGAGAGGGTCAATGGAATAATTGAAGACATGTTGAGGATGTATGTGATGGATAAGCCATCTAAGTGGGAAGATTACTTACACTTGGTTGATTTTTCATATAATAATGGGTATCAAGATTCATTGAGAATGAGCCCATTTGAAGCCTTGTATGGTAGGAAATGTGATACTCCAGTAAGTTGGGACAACCCAGCAGATAGAGTGGTACTTGGGCCGGAGTTTCTCAAGGAAATGGAAGACCAGGTGGTTAAGATCAAGCAGAATTTAAAGGCAGCTCAAGATAGACAGAAAGTCTATGAACACAAGAAAATGACAACTAGAGAATTTAAAGTAGGGGAGCATGCACTTTTGAAAGTGAAGCCCAAGAAAAGCTCTTTGAAATTGGGTAGTTGTACAAAGCTGGCAGCCAGATTCTATGGTTCATTTGAAATATTGGATAGAATAGGGTCAGTTGCATACATGTTTTCATTGCCTGCTTCCATGAATGTGCATAATGTATTTCATGTCTCTTTACTAAATAAATATGTACATGATTCTAACCATGTTTTTGAATGGAATATGATTCAGGTAGAGATGGAGGGAGAATTTCAGGTTCAACCAATATGAGTATTGGACAGAAAGGTAAAAATGCTCCAGAATTGAGTTATAGAGCTGGTTAAATTTTAGTGGACCTGCTATGGTACTAAAGATGCTACCCGGGACCATGAATATGCCATGCGGGTAGAGTACCTGCAGCTTTTTGAATAAGTTTGATATTTTGATCTCTATTTTGTATATGCACTAAGGACACCCTAGGTTTCGAACCCTCATTTTAAATAATGTATTGTTACAATGTTGAGAGGCCAGGGTGCCCAAACAATTATTAAAGGGCTAGTATGCCCAAAAAATGTAATGTTTTGATCATTATTAAAAATAAATACATTGTTGGCTGCTAGATGGATAAGGACTAGAGTTATAAGGGGCTATTATTCCACAAGAGAGGGGGATTGAGGGGCTAAGTGTTTATTTCGTATTTTAATTAACCTTTTGTCTAAGGGAGGGGATCGGTTATGCGAGCTTCTTGGGGAATCCCAGGAGGTTCTTGATTCCCCACAAGGTTACTTAAATATGCCTCTGGTCTAATGGGGGGGTTAGACTAATGGATTGTTCACTGAATTCTTATACGTTCATTCATTTTCCCTCGCGCACTTTCATGCACCCACTTACCCATTCATTGATCCATCCTCATCCGTGTCTTGGCTTGGGAAAGGGAACCGAACTGCCAAAGAATTATCCACAAGATAGTTGGTTGTAGTGGTCGTTGGAGTGATCCAGCCGTGACATGAGGCCTGCATGTCTGAGATGTGTTGGCCTATGTCCAACATTTCTCATAGCTATGAGTCCTGAGAGTTCCAACATCGAGATTCTGGACCAGTTGTGTTGGAGCATGAATAAGGAGAAGGAATGCCTAAGGGACTGCATGGAAGAGAAGGGTGGAGGTTCATTCTCTAAGGTGGTGCAAGCTGGGTAGAAGAGAGTTGGGTACTTGGATTGCTGTGAGATCTAGGAATCCTCTGAGAGCTTGGGCATTGACTAGTTTGGGAAGCCAAGTAACACTCTGGAACCATCCTTGTGGATTCATAGCCTTGGCTCGAGGGTGACACTGTTGTTGAGATTTGGAACAGTAGTGTCTATGGTTGGGTGGAACGTCCTTGGTCTGCAACCAGTTGGTGTCATATTTCATAAAGATAAGTTCTCTTTGTTATGGTATCATTTTCATGTATATGAATGTATTTCTGTTGTATATTTAATTATCATTTAATTGAATCTTTAGACTATGCATGCTTGTTGAATACTACTATGCATGTCGTTAAAGTATTTCCTTTTATGCATCCTTAAATTTTAAAAAGGTATCGGTAAGAGAAAGAAGTCTAGAGATGGGCTTGAAGGTAGCGTACCCCAACCTGTGGGTGGCTAGTATCTTACATACACCTTTGTCTTTCTGACCAATTATCTAACTTTCAGGATGATTCTTTTGAGTAATTATGGAGGAAGGATTTGATGTTGATTGTTTTCCTGACTCTTCTGGTCTGAGTGTCTCTTCTCCACCTGATTCATCATCTTCTTGTGACTCTAAGATTTGTTGTTCATCATTTTCATTATTCTCATCATATTTTTCATCTGGCTTAGTGCTTATTCTCTATTGATCTTTTACAGGAGCTTCTTCATGAATTCGAACATAAATGCAATCTACTAATTTATGCATTTTTTTGCTAAAGCATTTATATCCTTTATTGTTCCTTGCATATCCTAAGAAGATACCTTCATCAGCTCTAATATCAAATTTTGTTAGATGATCATCATTATTCTTGATGTAGCATTTACTTCCAAATACTTTGAAGTGATTGATTGATGCAGGTCGACCAAACCAAAACTCATATGGAATTTTATCATTGTTCGGCCTTAGATGCGCTTTATTTAGAATATGAACAATTATGTGAATAGCCTTCGCCCAGAAGGTTTGTGAAATGTCCCTTTCACTCATCATATCCCTTGCCATCTGCTGAACTAATATATTTTGGTGTTCTACAACTCCATTTTGTTGAGGAGTACCTTGAATAGTATATTCTCTTTTAATTCCATGTATGTCACATAATTCTTTGAAATCTTTTGACATAAATTCTCCTCCCCTGTCTGAGGGAATTTCCTTTAAATTCCTTCTTGTTTKATTATCAGATAACGCCTTAAACTTTTTGAAATTCTCAAATGCATCAGATTTTTCCCTTAGAAAGGAAACCCACGTAAGTCTGGAGAAGTCATCAATGACTAGCATAAAGTAACATTCTCCTCCAGTTCCTTCCTTTCACGATGGTCCACACAGATCAATATGAACAATTTAAAGTGGTTTCTCTGAAGATGTGAAACTCTTAGATTTGAATTGAGCACAAGTCAGCTTCCCCATTTGACAGGATTCACACACAAAGTTATTAGGCTTAAATATTATTGGAATGTATTTCACAACACCTTCATTATTCAGTTTGACAATATGATCAAAATTTAGGTGTCCAAGCCTTCTGTTCCATAACCAACTTTCATCAAATTTTCTTAAATAACATTTCTCCTTATCTTCCTTTAGAACATATAAATTGTTTTCAGTTCTAACCTCTTTTATAATCATCTCTCCTATGTTTACTTCCTTTATTTTACAATTCTTGGCAGTGAAAGTGACATCACATCCTATGTCACATATTTGACCGACACTAAGAAGATTATTCTTTAAACCATCAACAAATAATATATCTTGAGCTTTTCTTATTCCATTACTTAAGATTACTAGACCTTTACCTCTGATATTTCCCGGAGCATCATTTCCAAAGGCCACACTCCCTGATTTATTTTCTTTGAGTAATACAAACTTACTTTTTTCACCTGTCATATGACTAGAGCATCTGTTGTCAATATACCAGGGGTCTTTTTGTCTTTCAGCTGACAACACTAATCCACACTAGTTATCTTCATTCTTCTTTCAAACCTTGACGTTTTTAGCTCTGTGATTTGAATTTCACTTATATTTCTTTAAGCGACTGTCTACAGCTTTAGGTCCATAATTATGGTAGATGTAACATTTTGGTTCATTGAATAAAGGATCATAACGATCGTTATGTCTAATATGTGTCCTTTTCCCATCCATCACATGATTTGAAGTCTATGGTTGTTTGTTACTTGGTTGTCTCATTCTTTGTTTTGGAAGATATTTATTCCTTGGTTGTCTTGATTGCTCATGTCTAAATCTTAAAGAACAATTTATAGCTTTGTGGCCAAACTTAGAGCAGTAAAAACAATATCCATAGAAAAAATCTTTGTACCTGGAAAATGGATGTCTTTTTTGAGAAGGTCAATTTCTTCCATGCGATGATTTCCTTGAGTAGAGGGTGTATTATTTCTTTGTTCTATAGATTTAGTTCTGGTAGCTTTTCCTTCACTCCTCCTTGGTGACTGATTCTCTTCCTTTGTTTCTACAGGTTTGGTGTTGTCAATGGTTGTAGATTTGACAAACTTCATGGATTATTTGTTGATTGGATGACCACTACTTGATCCCTCTTCACAACTTAAACTAGTTTTCTACTTCAAATTCCTTTGCTGATTCAGAATGGAGGATAATCCTTTTGAGGCTTTAATGCTTGTCAAATTTTGATGATATAAGGCCTGAAATTTCTCTATATATTTTCTGACAGTCACTACTTCATCTTCCAATTTTTCACCTTTTGTTTCAGCTTCCTTCAATTGTTGTTTCAGGATGTCTTCAATCTTCTTAAATTCTTCTAACTTAAACTTCAACAGAGCAATTTCTTCAGTTGGTCCATTGCATGTTTTCTCATACCTGAGCAGTAATTGTTTTTGTTTTCTTTTCTTTTCTCTGAGTCTATCAATCTCTTCCATGGCATTGACAAGTTATCCTTCAAGATCTACTATTGCTTCACAATCAACAAACTCGCTTCCTATATCTTTAGTGTTTAGATCTTCTAAAGCTATTAGCATGATATCATTTATTTTATCTTCAATAGAAGAGTCACTACTTTCATCGTCTGAGGGATCATCATCATTGTTTACACAAAGACTTTTCTTCTTAAAATTATTCTCTTTATAGACATTCTTTTGTTTGTGCTTCTATTCATCCTCATATGTCTGATCCTTTATTTATGTAAACAAATGACCTATAGTATTCATCCATATTTAACTGCTCAAATTTCAGTCTGTGAGTCTGAAGTTTTGCATCTTTCACATTTTCATTACCTTCATAACTACTTATCAGCTTGTCCCGCATAACTTTTGTTGAATCACAGTGCATGACTTTGACAAACTTAGATTCAGTAAGTCCACTGAGGATGGAATTCATTACTTTTGCATTAAATCTAAACTCCATCTTATCATATTTTGAGGCCAAGACTACAGGCTTTGCATATCCCATTTCAACAACATCCCAAACATCAACACCCAGAGACATTAAATGTGTTCTCATCCTTATTTTCTAGAAGACAAAGTTTGTTCCATCAAACAAAGGGGGTCTATTAGTTGAACTCCCATCATGACTAGTCATGTTCAAGCTTATGGATCTACCTTTGATCAAAGGCACCGTCTATGATACCAATTGTTGGAAATATAACTGAGAGGGGTGGGTGAATCAGTTATAATATAATCTTGAAACTTTTCTTGTTCTTTTATGAATCTTTCTAGATTATTATTTAACGTGTTACTGATAACTTAACATGCATAGATATACAATATTTGATCAATCACACAAAATACAAAGAGACACAAATTTTCATGAGGAAACCCATAAAGGGATAAAAACTCTTCTTCTTCAGATGTCAATCAAGCTCCAACCTTCATGTACATCATAGTCTTTGAGAATCAACCCAAATATGAGGCTAAAAAATCTGATAGCAAGCTATAACTTGCAAAGAGCACCAACTCTCAAATTTATCTAGCACCAACTAGATGGAAGAACCAATTCCCAGGTTTCTCTAGCACCAACTAGATAGAAACACCAACTCCCAGAATATCTTCTAGCACCAACTCCCAGAATATATTCTAGCACAACTAGAATTTAGAGGACTACAATCCTCCCTAGAACCACCCTACCACCCCAATTAAAACTTACAAAACTTTACTTACTAGCTCTATCTCTGATATAGTCTGTTACAGATCCATGTCTCCTCAACCTTCTTCAACTTCTATGTTGTGTTCTGCTTCTTCCTCTTTCTTCTTCTATGCTCTTCTCTTTTTCCTACTGCGTACTTCACATATGTTCAGTTTTTCTTCTTCATTTTATGCTCTGTGCATACACTACATTCCTTTTCGTTGCACATCTTCTCTGCTCCTTTTCGTCTTCTTACTACCACCTTCTACGCTCATGCATCAGTTCCCGAAAAGAACATTTTATGCATGTCTTTATCATGCCAGATCCTCTTCCAGATCGTCCCAGCAACTCTTCATCACCATAGCTATGTGTTGCATCTCAATACTATATATCCTCTTCTATGTTTTCCATGACATATTTTCGCCTAGTTCTATCCCATGTCCTCATCGCAACTATGCCAGTTTACTGGTGGTTACTCACTGTCTATTCATCATCAGTACCCATTATCCTAAGATTCCTTTTCTTCACTAGAAGTTACAGTCATTCATTTTATTCGCTATAGGTAAATCAGTCCTAATCCCCTTCCTTTACGTGACCACTGGTGGTGACCACACGCCTATTCAAGAAGCGTTTCACGATCTCGGTCTAGCGAGTTCTAGCTCCTTATTTCGATATGAACTTGGGCAATGATCTCACGTGACCACGCGATTGCGGGTGCGGCCAAAGGAGGTTTGAGGGAAACCCACTTTTCACCCCACAATTCACTACAGAGCTCCACATATGCCTTTGGCGATATCATGGTTTTGATTGCATCTCGCTCAAGAAAAATTAAGACCCAAGCATGTTTTGGCCCCGCAATTGAGCATGACAGTTGATCCCCAATCCTTTGGTGATGCCACTCGATCAATGATTGTTATCTGCCTTCCTTTCCTCCTTCCACGCGCGATCCCATATCTCTATGATCTGTCGACATGTAGCTTCCTTCCAAATCAACGACTACGATTGATTCTGACCTTCCAGTCTTCTAGAGTTTCAATTCTCAAATATCACTTTTCCCATATGACAATATTCTAGAGTGGAAGATCTATTGACACTTGTCTCCCTGAATCTACGATCAGGATCTCCTTCGTGAATCCGGCCTTCGGGACTTTCAATTCTCAAACTCTCGTTTCTTCCATACGTCAATCTTCCAAATTCGATGATCTACAGACACCAGTCTGAATAGATCGGATAGTTTACAATTATCCTTTCACTGCTTAATCTGTCAGCTAGGACTTAATCAAGCATTGTGATGGATCGCCACCATTTACTTCAACACATCGGATATTCTAATTACACTATCCTTCCACTGTATTTTGATCAACAATTGAGAATGCACCCAAAGTGATCTTCAGATCAAACGACTTATGTCCACTTCGGGACTTCGACGTTCAGGAATTTGGGACTTTAGGCATCTGTTGGTGGTGAAACTCCTGAAGCAAATCTCCTAGAGTGACATAACATTACACAGGTCACTTGTTAACTTGGCAAGGACCGAGTGGTTTCCACGTGTCACTCACTGACGTGGTCTGCCACATGTCCTTGTTGACATGGTCTGCCACATGTCCTTGCTGATGTGGTTTACCACATGTCCTTGATGACGTGATCTGCCACATGTCTTTGAATCAGACAGTTGAGGCTTACTTTGGGTATTTACCCGGAGTCCAAAGGTTTACACCATGCCTTTTCTGGATCAGATGGCCCAGATTCACTTCAAACGATCTGACACTTGAGATCTTATTCAGACGATCTAACAACTGAGATCTACTTTGGATGATCCGATGATCGAGAATTTATTTCGTCTCTCCAAATCTCCGAGCTTCAGGAATTTCAAATCTCAAACTGAAACTCTCGAAATGATTTCTCTGGAGGTCATGATCCATCACCACGTATCCCTCTGCATCTGATGGTTGAAATTTACTCCAGCTCTCCGGCTCTCTGGACTTCGAGAATTTCAAATCTCAAATTGAAAAATATTGAAGTTAGATTTTTCTAGAGCGTAACCTCCTCACATCTTTAGACCCAAAACGAATGATGTTCGTTTGATCAAGATCTTAGATCAATGACTTGATCTGTCTGCGATGCATATTGCCTTGGATTAAATCCAATGGCTCTCCATATTTTCTTATCCTATCCTTCCACTTAATTTGATCTAACGATCGTGAAGACTCTCAAAGCATATCCATGATCAAGGATTTTGATCCTGATCATGTTTTTGTACTGTGATTTCCCTTCTGAGCTTTGATCTCTGCATATTGTTCACTTCCCCTCCTAAGATTATGCTTTTCCTATTTTCCATTGTTGTTTTTGTTCTTGCCATCAATGGCAAGCACACGCTTCCTGTAAAACATGCCAACACATAATACATACATATACACACTGGTACAATATAAAAATGTTATTGTGAAATTGAAAACATTTGGAAATATTTTTCCATTTTAAACTCAATGATGTGCTTTGTAAACAATGCACCACAATGCGTGTTTTGGTAAAATGTGAACCACTAACCGCGAAAAGGTTTTTTAATAATATTCTGAATTGAAATAAAGTGGTGGTTTTTACAAACAAATACGCTCTAGTGTGCTTACTATGTATAGAGCACATCAGTCACCATGAAGGAGTTTTTTTAAATAAAAAATAGATAGCGACATGACTGTTTAGTATCCAATGCAATAAGTGGTTTCATTAAAATGGATAATAAACTCCCATATATAAATAACCAAACCCTATAAAGAAATTGTGCTTAAAAAAAATTCTTCTTGTGAAATATAGAGGAGAAAGCAAAAGAATGGTTAGGAAATTACGGATTCCAAAACTGAAGGTAACTATGAAACCTTTTTTTTTTGTTTGGGAATGCACTGAAATTTTTTTAAATCAAATAGGAGAATGATCAATATGATTAATAGAATGAAATCATATACCTCAAATTTCTCCTCTGCAGATTTCTATGTGATCTACAGTACTCCCCCTCAAATTTGTCTCTTAAAAAAAATCCACCCACTCAAAAATATTTGCTAATAATGTTTTGTTGCACAAATATCCTGTCTAAAGTTTGACAAACAATAAAACTATGAATAAAGTTTTCCTTTATAAAAAAAAAAACTCAAATTCTCACTCACTTTTTCATTGTACATTTTGATGTATTGATGATAAATGTGTGCACTATTTTTTTTTCAGAAG
>JASDQU010242441.1:0-22906 GCA_032191745.1 Picea mariana | reverse complement strand
CATCTACCTCTCTCTCCCCCTCACTCTATATCCCCCTCCCTCTCATAGTCATTGTATCTCATTCCCTCTCCCCCCCCCCCTGTCGCTTCCCTACCGGTGTGCTTTATCATTTGAAAACGTATTGATGCATGTGTATAAACAAAACACACCGGTGCAGTTAATTGAGATAAGAACCGAAGACTAACCTCATTTATTTCCTCCACAAAGAAAAACCTCCACAAACTTTAAATATGGATGTTTGCATTTGAATTATTCAAATGTAACTATATTACAATGTGTTATTACTTACACAATGCCCCAATGCATTATTAATTATACATCACACTAATGTGTTTCAAACTATCTATCGCATAGACTAAAACAAGTTAGAAAAATTATTCATGCTTACTATCAATACTTTTAAACTTAATACAAAAATAAATCAGTGCATTTTTCATACCACACCGGTGCACTATGCATGGCATAACACATCGAAAAATGTAACTTCTGAAAAAAAAATAGTGCACACATTTATCATCAATACATCAAAATGTACAATGAAAAAGTGAGTGAGAATTTGAGTTTTTTTTTTTATAAAGGAAAACTTTATTCATAGTTTTATTGTTTGTCAAACTTTAGACAGGATATTTGTGCAACAAAACATTATTAGCAAATATTTCTGAGTGGGTGGATTTTTTTTAAGAGACAAATTTGAGGGGGAGTACTGTAGATCACATAGAAATCTGTAGAGGAGAAATTTGAGGTATATGATTTTATTCTATTAATCATATTGATCATTCTCCTATTTGATTTAAACAATTTTCAGTGCATTCCCAAACAAAAAAAAAGGTTTCATACTTACCTTCAGTTTTGGAATCCATAATTTCCTAACCATTCTTTTGCTTTCTCCTCTATATTTCACAAGAATAATTTTTTTTAATCACAATTTCTTTATAGGGTTTGGTTATTTATATATTGGAGTTTATTATCCATTTTAATGAAACCACTTATTGCATTGGATACTAAACAGTCATGTCGCTATCAATTTTTTATTTCAAAAAACTCCTTCACGGTGACCGATGCGCTCTATACATAGTAAGCACACTAGAGCATATTTGTTTGTAAAAACCACCACTTTATTTCAATTCAGAATATTATTAAAAATCCTTTTCGTGGTTAGTGGTTCACATTTTACCAAAACACGCATTGCGGTGCATTGTTTACAAAGCACATCATTGAGTTTAAAATGGAAAAATATTTTTTTATATGGAAATCATCATTTATTAAATTTCTTCAGTAATCGACGATGCATAATAAATGGTACTTACGAAGCCATTCTTTTCTTATTCATAAAACACCTCCTGAATATAAAAAATTTCCATATGTTTTCAATTTCACAATAACATTTTTATATTGTACCAGTGTGTATATGTATGTATTATGTGTTGGGATGTTTTACAGGAAGCATGTGCTTGTCATTGATGGAAAGAACAAAAACGACAATGGAAAATAGGAAAAGCATAATCTTAGGAGGGGAAGCGAATAATATGCAGAGATCAAAGCTTAGAAGGGAAATCACAGTACAAAAACATGATCAGGATCAAAATCCTTGATCGTGGATCTGCTTTGAGAGTCTTCACGACCGTCAGATCAAATTAAGTGGAAGGATAGGATAAGAAAATATGGAGAGCCATTGGATTTAATCCAAGGAAAAGATGCATCGCAGGCAGATCGAGTCATTGATCTAAGATATTGATCAAACGAACATCATTCGTTTCAGGTCTAAAGATGTGAGGAGGTTACGCTCTGGAAAAATCTCACTTCAATATTTTTCAATTTGAGATTTGAAATCCTTGAAGTCCAGAGTGCAGGAGAGATGGAGTAAATTTCAACCATCATATCCATAGGGATACGTGGCGATGGATCGTGACCTCCAGAGAAATCATTTTGAGAGTTTCAGTTTGAGATTTGAAATTCCTGAAGCCCGGATATTCAGAGAGACGAAATAAATTCTCGACCGTCGGATCATCCGAAGTAGATATCAGTCGTCATATCGTCTGAATAAGATCTCAAGTGTCATATCGTCTGAAGTGAATCAGGGCCATCTAATCCAAAAAAGACGTGGTGTAAACCTTTGGACTTCGAGTAAATACCCGAAGTAAGCCTCAACCATTCGATTGAAGGAGATGTGGCAGATCACGTCATCAAGGACATGTGGAAAACCACATCAACAAGGACATGTGGCAGACCATGTCAACAAGGACATGTGACAGACCAGGTCAGTGAGTGACACGTGGAAACCACTCGGTCCTTGCCAAGTCAAAAGATGACCTATGTAATGTTATGTCACTGTAGGAGATTTGCTTCGAGAGTTTCACCACCAATAGATGCCTAAAGTCCCAAATTCCTGAACGTCGAAGTCCCGAAGTGGACATAAGTCATCCGATCTGAAGATCACTTTGGGTGCATTCTCAATTGTTGATCAAAATACAGTGGAAGGATAGCGTAATTAGAATATCCGAAGTGTCAAAGTAAATGGTGGCTATCCATCACAATGCTTGATTAAGTCCTAGATGACAGATTAAGCAGTGAAAGGACAAGTTCAAACTGTCCGATCTATTCAGACAGGGGTCTACAGATCATCGAATCTGGAAGATTGACCTATGGAAGAAACGAGAGTTTGAGAATTGAAAGTCTCGAAGGCCGGACTCACGAAGGAGATCCTGATCGTATATTCAGGGAGATAGGTGTCAATAGATCTTCCACTCTATAATATTGTCATATGGGAAAAGTGATATTTGAGATTTGAAACTCCTGAAGACTTGAAGGTTGGAATCAATCGTAGCCATTGATTTGGAATGAAGCTACGTGTCGATAGATTGTGGAGATATGGGATTGCACGTGGAAGGAGGAAAGGAAGGCATATAACAGTCATTGATCGAGTGGCATCGCCAAAGGATTGGGGATCAACGGTCATGCTCAATTGCGGGGCCAAAACATGCTTGGGTCTTAATTTTTCTTGAGCAGGATGCAATCAAAACCATGATATCGCCAAAGGCATACGTGGAGCTCTGTAGTGAATTGTGGGGTGAAAATAAGGTTTCCCTCAAACCTCCTTTGGCCACACCTGCAATCGCGTGGTCATGTGAGATCATCTCCCAAGGTCATATCGAAATAAGGAGCTAGAACTTGCTAGACCGAGATCGTGAAGCGCTTCTTGAATAGGCATGTGGTCACCGCCAGTGGTCACATAAAGGAAGGGGATTAGGACTGATTTACCTATAGCGAATAAAATGACTCACTGTAACTTCTAGTGAATAAAAGGAATCTCAGGATAATGGGTACTGATGATGAATAGACAGTGAGTAACTGCCAATAAAGTGGCATAGTTGCGATAAGGACCTGGGATAGAACTGGGCAAAAATATGTCATGTAGAACATAGAAGAGGATATATAGTATTGAGATGCAACACATAGCTATAATGACGAAGAGTTGCTGGGATGATTTGGAGGAGGACTTTGCATGATAAAGGCATGCATAACATGTTCTTTTTGGGAACTGATGCATGAGCGTAGAAGGTGGTAGTAAGAAGCCGAAAAGGAGCAGAGAAGATGTACAATGAAAAGGAATGTATTGTATGCACATAGCATAAAATGAAGAAGAAAAACTGAACATATGTGAAGTACGCAGTAGGAAAAAGAGAACAGCATAGAAGAAGAAAGAGGAAGAATCGGAACACAACAGAGAAGTTGAAGAAGGTTGAGGAGACATGTATCTGTAACAGACTATATCAGAGATAGAGCAAGTAAGTAAAGTTTTGTGAGTTTTAATCAGGGTGTTAGGGTGGTGCTAGGGAGGATTGTAGTCCTCTAAATTCTAGTTGGTGCTAGAATATATTCTGGGAGTTGGTGCTTCCATCTAGTTGGTGCTAGAATATATTATGGGAGTTGGTGCTTCTATCTAGTTGGTGCTAGAGAAACCTGGGAATTGGTTCTTCCATCTAGTTGGTGCTAGATAAATCTAAGAGTTGGTGCTCTTTGCAATTTGTAGCTTGCTATCAGAGTTTTTAGCCTCATATTTGGGTTGATGCTCAAAGACTATGATGTACATGAAGGTTGGAGCTTGATTGACATCTGAAGAAGAAGAGTTTTTCTCCCTTTATGGGTTTCCTCATGAAAATTTGTGTCTCTTTGTATTTTGTGTGATTGATCAAATATTGTATATCTATGCATGTTAAGTTATCAGTAACACGTTAAATAATAATCTAGAAAGATTCATAAAAGAACAAGAAAAGTTTCAAGCTTATATTATAACTTATTCACCCACCCCTCTCAGTTATATTTCCAACAATTGGTATCAGAGATGGTGTCTTTGATCAAAGGTAGATACATAAGCTTGAACATGACTAGTCATGATGGGAGTTCAACTAATAGACCCCCTTTGTTTGATGGAACAAACTTTGTCTTCTGGAAAATTAGGATGAGAACACATTTAATGTCTCTGGGTGTTGATGTTTGGGATGTCGTTGAAATGGGATATGCAAAGCCTGTAGTCTTGGCCTCAAAATATAATAAGCTGGAGTTTAGATTTAATGCAAAAGCAATGAATTCCATCCTCAGTGGACTTGCTGAATCCGAGTTTGTCAAAGTCATGCACTGTGATTCAACAAAAGTTATGCGGGACAAGATGATAAGTAGTTATGAAGGTAATGAAAATGTGAAAGACGCAAAACTTCAGACTCACAGACTGAAATTTGAGCAGTTAAATATGGATGAATACGAAACTATTAGTAAGTACTTCTTACGTATAGAAGAACTTGTCAACACTATGAAAGGCCTAGGTCAAACGATAGATGAATCTTTTCTAGTCCATAAAATATTAAGATCTCTTCCTAATAGATTTAACTCAAAGGTCTCTCCTATAGAGGAAATAATTGATCTCAAAACGTTGACACTAGATCAACTTCTTGGAATCCTAACTGCTTATGAAATGAGAATCACCAAAGGTAAATCCACTACAAGAGAGGCATATTTTAAAGTAGAGAAAAATAAAGATTCCGATATAGATGAGATCGAAGAAAATTTTGTGAGAAGACTGAAGAAAGGATCAGGCAAATAAAAAGGTAAACTGCCCTTCAAATGTTTCAAATGTGGTAAGATAGGTCATTTTCATCTAAGTGTCCTCGCAAAATAAAGGATCAGACATATGAGGATGAATAGAAGCACAAACAAAAGAATGTCTATAAAGAGAATAATTTTAAGAAGAAAAGTCTTTGTGTAAACAATGATGATGATCCCTCAGATGATGAAAGTAGTGAATCTTCTATTGAAGATAAAATAAATGATATCATGCTAATAGATTTATAAGATCTAAACACTAAAGATACAGGAAGTGAGTTCGTTGATTGTGAAGTAGTAGTAGATCTTGAAGGATAACTTGTCAATGCCATGGAAGAGATTGATAGACTCAGAGAAAAGAAAAGAAAACAAAAGCAATTACTGCTCAGGTATGAGAAAACATGCAATGAACCAACTGAAGAAATTTCTCTGTTGAAGGTTAAGTTAGAAGAATCTAAGAAGATTGAAGACATTCTGAAACAACAATTGAAGGAAGCCAAAACAAAAGGTGAAAAATTGGAAGCTGAAGTAGTGACTGTCAGAAAATATATAGAGAAATTTCAGGCCTTATATCATCAAAATTTGACAAGCATTAAAGCCTCAGAAGGATTAGCCTCCATTCTAAATCAGCAAAGGAATTTGAAGTTCAAAACTAGTTTAGGTTATGAAGAGGGATCAAGTAGTGGTCATCCAATCAACAAATAATCCATCAAGTTTGTCAAATCTACAACCATTGACAACACCAAACCTGTAGAAACAAAGGAAGAGAATTAGTCACCAAGGAGGAGTGAAGGAAAAGCTACCAGAACTAAATCTATAGAACAAAGAAATAATACACCCTCTACTCAAGGAAATCATCACATGGAAGAAATCGACCTGCTCAAAGAAGACATCCATTTTCCAGGTACAAAGATTTTTTCTATGGATATTGTTTTTACTTCTCTAAGTTTGGCCACAAAGCTATAAATTGTTGTTTAAGATTTAGACATGAGCAATCAAGACAACCAATGAATAAATATCTTCCAAAACAAAGAATGAGACAACCAAGTAACAAACAACCACAAACTTCAAATCATGTGATGGATGGGAAAAGGACACAGATTAGACATAACGATCATTATGATCCTTTATTCAATGAACCATAATGTTACATCTACCATAATTATGGACCTAAAGCTGCAGACTATCGCTTAAAAAAATATAAGCGAGATTCAAATCACAGAGCTAAAAACATCAAGGTTTGAAAGAAGAATGAAGATAACTAGTGTGGATTAATGTTGTCAGCTAAAAGACAAAAAGACCCCTGGTATATTGACAACGGATGCTCCAGTCATATTACAGGTGACAAAAGTAAGTTCGTATTACTCAAAGAAAATAAATCAGGGAGTGTGACCTTTGGAAATGATGCTCTGGGAAATATCAGAGGTAAAGGTCTAGTAATCTTAAGTAATGGAAGAAGAAAAGCTCAAGATGTATTATTTGTTGATGGTTTAAAGCATAATCTTCTTAGTGTTGGTCAAATATGTGACATAGGATGTGATGTCACTTTCACTGCCAAGAATTGTAAAATAAAGACAGTAAACACAAGAGAGATGATTACAAAAGGGGTTAGAATTGAAAACAATGTATATGTTCTGAAGGAAGATAATGAGAAATGTCATTTAAGAAAATTTGATGAAAGTTGGTTATGGCACAGAAGGCTTGGACACTTGAATTTTGATCATATTGTCAAACTGAATAGTGAAGGTGTTGTGAAAGACATTCCAATAATATCTAAGCCTAATAACTGTGTGTGAATCCTGTCAAATGGGGAAGCTGACTTGTTCTCAATTCAAATCGAAGAGTTTCACATCTTCAGAGAAACCACTTCAAATTGTTCGTATGGATCTGTGTGGACCATCGCGAAAGGAAGGAACTAGAGGAGAATGTTACTTTATGCTAGTCATTGATGACTTCTCGAGACTTATGTGGGTTTCCTTTCTAAGGGAAAAATTTGATGCATTTGAGAATTTCAAAAAGTTTAAGGCGTTATCTGATAATCAAACAAGAAGGAAGTTAAAGGAAATTCGCTCAGATAGGGGAGAAGAATTTATGTCAAGATTTTTCAAAGAATTCCATGACATACATGGAACTAAAAGAGAATATACTATTCAAGGTACTCCTCAACAAAATGGAGTTGTAGAACGCCAAAATAGATTAGTTCAGCAGATGGCAAGGGATATGATGAGTAAAAGGGACATTTCACAAACCTTCTGGGCAGAGGCTATTCACATGATTGTTCATATTCTAAATAAAGCGCATCTAAGGACGAACAATGATAAAA
Source organism: Picea mariana (assembly GCA_032191745.1). Lineage (NCBI taxonomy): Eukaryota > Viridiplantae > Streptophyta > Pinopsida > Pinales > Pinaceae > Picea > Picea mariana. Next base: position 15,486 of record JASDQU010242441.1, on the reverse strand, counting down.
CTCCATATGAGTTTTGGTTTGGTCGACCTGCATCAATCAATCACTTCAAAGTATTTGGAAGTAAATGCTACATCAAGAATAATGATGATCATCTAAGAAAATTTGATATTAGAGATGATGAAGGTATCTTCTTAGGATACGCAAGGAATAGTAAAGGATATATATGTTTTAGCAAAAAAATGCATATATTAGTAGACTGCATTGATATTTGAATTCATGAAGAAGCTCATGTAAAAGATCAATAGAGAATAAGCACTAAGCCAGATGAAAAATATGATGAGAATAATGAAAATGAAGAACAACAAATCTAAGAGTCACAAGAAGATGATGAATCAGGTGGAGAAGAGACACCCAGACAAGAAGAGTCAAGACAACAATCAAAATCAAATCCTTCCTCCAAAATTACTCAAAAGAATCATCCTGAAAGTTAGATAATTGGTCAGAAAGACAAAGGTGTATGTAACATACTAGCCACCCACAGGCCGGGGTACGCTACCTTCAATCCCGTCTCTGGACTTCTTACTCTTACCGATACCTTTTTAAAATTTAAGGATGCATAAAAGGAAATACTTTAATGACATGCATAGTAGTATTCAACAAGCATGCATAGTCTAAAGATTCAATTAAATGATAATTAAATATACAACGGAAATACATTCATATACATGAAAATGATACCATAACAGAGAGCACTTATCTTTATGAAAGATGACACCAACTGGCTATAGACCAAGGACGTTCCACCCAACCATAGACACTACTGTTCCAAATCTCAACAACAGTGTCACCCTCGAGCCAGGGCTATGAATCCACAAGGACGGTTCCAGAGTGTTACTTGGATTCCCAAACCAGTCAACACCCAAGCTCTCACAGGATTGCTATCTCTCACAGCAATCCAAGTACCCAAATATCTTCTACCCAGCTTGCACCACCTTAGAGAATGAACCTACACCCTTCTCTTCCATGCAGTCCCTTAGGCGGTCCTTCTCCTTATTCAGGATCCAACACAATTGGTCCAGAATCTCGATGCTGGAACTCTCAGGACTCACAGCTATGAGAAATGTTGGACATAGGCCAACACATCTCAGACATGAAGGCCTCATGTCACGGTTGGATCACTCCAACGACCACTACAACCAACTATCATGTGGCTAATTATTCGGCAGTTCAGTTCCCTTTCCCAAGACAAGATGTGGATGAGGATGGATCAATGAATGGGTAAGTGGGTGCATGAAAGTGCGTGAAGGCAAATGAATGAACGTACAAGAATTTAGTGAACAATCCATTAGTCAAACCCCCCCATCAGACCAGAGGAAGATTTAAGTAACCTTGTGGGGAATCAAGAACCTCCTGGGCTTCCCCAAGAAGCTCGCGTAACCGATCCCCTCCCTTAGACAAAAGGATAATTAAAATACAAAATAAACACTTAGCCCCTCAAGCCGCCTCTCTTGTGGAATAATAGCCCCCTATAACTCTAGTCCTTGTCCATCTAGAAGCCAACAATGTATTTATTATTAATAATGATCAAAACATTACATTTCTTGGGCATACTAGCCCTTTAATAATTGTTTGGGCACCCTGGCCTCTCAACATTGTAACAATACATTATTTAAAATGAGGGTTCGAAACCTGGGGTGTCCTTAGTGCATATACAAAATAGAGATCAAAATATCAAATTTATTCAAAAAGATACATGTACTCTACCCGCATGGAATATTCATGGTCCCAGGTAGCATCTTTAGTACCGTAGCAGGTCCACTAAAATTTTACCAGCTCTATAACTCGATTCTGGAGCATTTTTACCTTTCTGTCCAATACTCATATTGGTTGAACCTAAAAGTCTCCCTCTGTCTCTACCTGAATCACATGCCATTCAAAAACATGGTTAGGATCATCTACATATTTATTTAGTAAAGATACATGAAATACATTATGCACATTCATGGAAGCAGGCAATGCAAACATGTATGAAACTGGCCCTATTCTATCTAATATTTCAAATGAACCACAAAATCTGGTTGCCAGCTTTGTACAACTACCCAATTTCAAAGAGATTTTCTTGGGCTTCACTTTCAAAAGTACATGCTACCCTACTTTAAATTCTCTAGTTGTCATGTTCTTGTATTCATAGACTTTCTGTCTATCTTGAGCTGCCTTTAAATTTTTCTTGATCTTAACCACCTCGTCTTCCATTTCCTTGAGCAACTCCGTCCCAAGTACCACTGTATCTGCTGGTTTGTCCCAACTTACTGGAGTATCACATTTCCTACCATACAAGGCTTCAAATGGGCTCATTCTCAATGAATCTTGATACCCATTATTATATGAAAACTCAACCAAGTGTAAGTACTCTTCCCACTTAGATGGCTTATCCATCACATACATCCTCAACATGTCTTCAATTATTCGATTGACCATCTCTATTTTCCCATCTGTCTAGGCATGATATGTTGTGCTAAAGTTTAGATTTGTGCCAAATCATTTAAACAATCCCCTCCAGAAATTGGAGGTAAACTTTGTATCTCCATCCGAGACGATTGTCCTAGGTTGTTGTACAACTGAGAGGGGGGGTGGTGAATCAATTGACACTATTATTAAATAATTATACTTACTTTAAACTCTTTACAGTTCATTCAATGACAATCACAATAATGCAGGAAGGTAGGCAGTAAAATATTCAACATCAATCACACACATGAAATATACAGAGACAAATATTTCCCGAGGAAACCCATAAAGGAAAAAACCTCTTCTTCTTGATATGATAAGTAATCTTTATTTTATGTACATTATCATTCTTATGAGCACCAACTCTTTGTGAGGCTGCCACCTCTATTTTGCAAGCTGCAACTTGTTGAGAGCACCAAGTCTCTGGTTTCTCTACTACCCACTAGAAGGAAGCACCAACTCCCCGAGTGTTCCAACACCAACTGGATGGAACCACCAACTTCCAGTCATGCAGGCACCAAACTGCATAACAATGAATGCAAGTTCTCCCTTATACCACCCTACCACCCTGGTTTTTCTGGTTGCAACCAGATGGAAGCTACAACTCCCTGTGTTCAAGCACCCAATTGAACCTCTAAGGACAACAATCCTCTATGACACCTCCCTACCACCTTGAAATATGAATGTTTTCTACTGAAAATTATTACAGTGATACAATGTTTATCAAGAGCTTACTAGTCTCATCACTGTTCTACTACACAGTTATGCTCCTCCTACATAAGGGTCTTCTTGCTCACATTCTTCTTTGATATTTCTATTATTCTCTCTCTTTTCTCGTGCACCTCGGCTTCCTCTTTATTTCTCAGATATGCATTTCTGTTCCATGCGCTCTGCTTCTTCTGTATGACTTAGCAACTATACACAACCTTCTTTTACCCGCATGAATAACTCTCTGCAGAAGAAACCTTCTCTTCTATGTTCTATGTATATTTATCATGCCCAGTCCTCTGCCAGATCATACACCTAACTCTGCATCCCCTCTGGCGATTACAATGAGTTTGTTCTTCATCCATGGTCGTTATGTTGAGTCTCTTTGGCTTCTCTGGTAGCTACCATCTTCAACCCTTCTCCATCTTTCAATCGTCTCTATGATGAGTCTTCATACCATAGTCAGATACCTCAAGACTCTTCATCTTCTCTGACAATAACCTTGGAGCCTCTTTGAATTCTCTGGCTGAAACCATCAGTGGATTTCTGTAGTTATAATCATCTTGTCTCTAGCAGTTACTAAGAGAAAATTTGTGTGCTCATCCCTTTGGCTCTTTTTCCTTTCTTGATAAAACTACACAATGGGCGTTTAGCTTTTTTAGCTAAGCCCCTTCCTTTCACATGACCATCGACAGTGACCGTATGCCTAACCAATAGTCATTTTGCGATTTCACATTTCGGGTGATCAACTGTGAGTCACCTTCATTTTCCTTACTTGCGAAAATATGAAATGGAGCCTAGCACTGCTAGCTCTTTCCCTTCTCTCCCACTGATGTGACCACTAGCTGTGACCAGGGGCCAAGCACGAGGGTGCTTCGCGATTTCCTATTTTGAGTTGCCTTGACACTCTCAACTCGCGAAAATCCGAGGTGCTTCATATCAGATCAACGATCAATATCTCTCCCTCTGATAGGCGAATGTGATCAATATCATAGGCTCAGACTTCATATCATATAAACGGTCCATATCCTTGGTTATCAGATGGCTCAGATCATTTCTTGACTTCACATATCGTGAGTTCCTACAATTCTCACCTTTGACTTCTCCAGTTTGTGAGTCAGTGAAATGTTGATCTCTCACGACGTGTGCTTTGGATGCAACGACCCAGATCATTTTTCAACTTCGCATATCGCAAGTTCCTACAACTCTCACGTTTGACTTCTCTAGCTCGCGAGTCAGTGAAATGTTGATCTCTCGCCACGTGTCCTATGGATATAACGACCCAGATCATTTCACGACTTTATATTTCATGGAGTTGGATGATGGATCTTAACCATTTTCCTCTGCGCAATTATACTATATCTAACGGCTGCTAGTCCTTCATGCTCGAATCTGATGGTTGAGGTATAATATTCTCCTCTACACGCTCCTCCTGTCTGTACTGTGATATGATGGCCATCGGGTATTTTGGATTGGTGATCCAACGACCACTGTCGCTCCTCCTCCTGATCGTTGGTTTTCTCAGATCTCTAAGTGTCAAAGGTCATGACCTTTGATCCTTCTTCGAGCCTTGATGACTTAGAACTCATCTGAGTTTCTGGGAATGCTATATCTCCTGAGCTTTGATAATGGAATTCACCTTGGCCCTAGTGCCCACTTGCGCTCTGCATGCAACTCTGCGCTATTCCTCTTGAGATTCTCGAGCTTGCTCTTTTGTGTCTTTGCTATTGTTCTTGCCATGGAAAATCTACCTGTAAACTTGCCAACAATGATTTTGTTCTTGCCATCAATGAAAAGAACACTCATCCTATAAACATGCCAACAATCTCCCTCTTTGGCATTGATGGCAACCCTGAATGATTGCACTATTCTTCTTAGACCTCCAACTGTAGCATTCAGACCAAACCTTTTCTCCCCCTTTGAAATCAATGTCAAAGAAAACATGCTCCCCCTGAGCTATTGCAATACTGTGTGAAGGGATAAAATATTCAACGAACACATACTCCCCCTAACAGGATGGACTCTCTTAGGTTGATAGTGGGGTCATGCCCAACTTCTGGCGTAGATACTCAAACTGAGCTTATGCAAGTAGTTTAGTGAAGATATCAACAATCTAATCTTTGGATGGAATATAATGCACAGAAACCACATAGTTGGTTACCTATTCCCTCAAGAAGTGATACTTTATGGGTATATGCTTGGTCTTGGAGTGAAAGACATGATTATTTGACACACTAATTGCATTGGTATTATCACAATGAATTGGGATCGATGCAATATATTTTACCTCCAATTCTGCAAGTGTCTGAATCATCCACAATACTTGGGTACAACAAGTGGCAACTGCAATGTATTAAGCTTCTGTAGTTGATAAGGAAATGGAACCTTTCTTCTTGCTCAACCATGATATAAGGGAATCTCCTAATAAGAATGCACCTCCACTTGTGCTTTTCCTTTCATCCACATAGTTATCCCAATCATCATTTGAATAGATTGATAGTTGAAAATTCTAATTCCTAGGATACCATAGGCCATAGTCCATTGTTCATTTCAAGTATATGAATATTTTTTTGACAGCAAACAAATGACTCTATTTAGGTGTGGCATGATACGTTCCTACCAATCCAATAGCATGCATTATTTCTGGACGAGATCTTGTGATGTACAATAGGATTCCTATAATATACCTATATGAACTCTAATCAACATTAGATGAGTCATCATCCTTACTTAACATACATCCAGTGACCATAGGTGTGCTCATAGCTTTAGAATCTTACATTTGAAAACTTTTCAACATTTCTCTTAGATATTTTTCTTGAGAAAGAAAAATTCCTTCAGACCTCTGAGTAATTTGTAGGCCAAGAAAAAATGACAGTTCCCCTATCATAGACATTTCAAACTCAGACTGCATGGCGGAAGAAAACCATTTTACGAGTGAAGCATTATTACTACCGAAGATGATGTCATCTACATAGACCAACACAATGAGAAAATCATTACCCTTTGTTTTGATATATATATTTTTTTCAATTGCTCCTGTCTTGAACCCTGTGTCTTGAAGATATGTATCCAGTCTATGATACCAGGAACAAGGAGCTTGTTTCAACCCATATAAGGCTTTCTTCAGCTTGTATACAATGTCAGGGTTATTGGACAATTGGAAACCTTATGGTTGTTCCATATAGATTTGTTCTCTTATATATCCATTTAGAAAAGTTGACTTGACATCCATTTGATAGACCTTAAACTTCTTATGACAATCATAGGAAAGGAACATTCTAATAGCTTCTGATCTTGCTACAGGTGCAAATTTTTCATCAAAGTCCAGTCCTTCTATTTGAGCATATCCTTTGTAGACCAATCTAGCCTTATTTCTTACAATATTTCCTTTCTCATTCATCTTATTTTTGTAGAACCATTTTGATCCTATTACATTTTTATCTGTTGGCCTAGGAATGAGTTCCCAAGTGTCATTCTTTTCAATCTGGTCCAGTTCCTCATTAATTGATTTTAACTAATTTACGTCTTTACTGGACTCATTGAAGTTCTTGGGTTCCACCATGGATATGAAGGCTATATGTGATTGCTCTGTGTTTTTTATTATCCTTCTTCTGGTTTGTACTCCTTTGTCTTTTTCACCAATTATTTGACTTGCAGAATGATTCTTTTGAGTAATTCTGGAGGAAGAATTTGATGATGTCTATTGATTTGAGTTTGTCTGAGTATTTGCATCTTCATCTGACTCAGAGTCTTCTTGTTATGATTCTTGGATCTATTCAGATTCAAATTCACCTATATCCTTTGTTGTTGATTCAGTATTGTTCACCTCTCTTACTGGGATTCCTTCATCAAGTTTTATGTCAATACAATAAACCAATTTATGCAGCCTCTTATTATAACATCTGTATCATTTACTGTTTGTATCATACCCTAAGAAGACACCTTCATCAGCCCTGTCATCATACTTGCCAAGATTCTCATTATTATTCTTTATGTAGCACTTACTCCCAAAGAATTTGAAGTGTTTGATTGTAGCAAGTCTTCCATGCCACAGTTCATAAGGTGTCTTATCACTGTGTGGTTTGAGGTGAGATTTATTAATAATGTGGATTGTTTTGTGTATTTATTCTACCCAGTAGGTTTGAACAATGTTCTTCTCATTCATCATTGACCTAGCCATTTGCTGAATTGTTCTGTTTTGTCTCTCAACTACTCCGTTTTGTTGTGGGGTTTCTGGGATTGTGTATTCTCTTTTGATCCCATGTTTATCACAGAACTCCTTGAAATCACTTGACATAAATTCTCCTCCTCTGTCTAATCTCACAACCTTTAATCTGTTGCCTATTTGATTCTCAGTTAAAGCCTTAAATATTTTAAATTTATCAAATGCTTCAAATTTTTCTTTGAGAAAAGAAACCCAAGTAAGCCTAGAGTAATCATCAATGTTTAGCATAACGTATTTTTCCTTCCCTGTTCCTTCCTGTATTGATGGTACCCATAAATCCATATGAACTAACTGGGGTGGTTCGTTTGTTGAAGTAGAGCCCTTGGATTTAAACTGTGTCCTGGTTAGCTTTCCTACTTGGCAGGGTTTACACACAGAGTCTTGTGGCTTTGATATTCTTGGAATATCTTTGTCAAAGTTCAGATGTCCAAGTCTCCTATGCCATAACCAAATTTCATCATGTTTTCTTAGATGTCATTCTTCTCTATTTTCTTTCAGCACATATACATTAATATCTGTCCTTATGCCTTTGGACACCACTTGTCCTAAGTTTACTGACTTCATCTTGCAATCCTTGGAAGTGAACACCACTTCAAATCCTCTGTCACACATTTGACTTACACTGAGAAAATTATGTTTCAACCCATCTATAAGCAGAACATCCTGGGATTTTCCTTTACCATTACTCAAACTCACCATCCCTTTACCATTGATTTTACTAGGAGCATCATTTTCAAAGGTTACATTTCCTGATTTGCTTTCACTTAGAGACATAAACTTACTTTTGTCTCCCGTCATATGTTTGGAGCATCCACTGTAAATATACCAGGGGTTATTTTGTATTTGAGTTGACAACACTAATCCACACTAGTCATTTTATTTCTTCTTCCAAACCTTGATTTTTTTAGTAGAGGGATTCATATCTGATTCATAGTTCCATAAGAGATAGTCTGCAGCTTTATGTCCATAATTATGGCAGGTGTGACATTATGGTTCATTGAATAAAGGATCATAATGATTTTTATGCTTAACCTGTGTCCTTTTTCCAGCCATCACATGATTTGTAGTCTGTGATTGTTGGTTACTTGGCTGTCTCATTCTTTGTTGCGGGAGATATCTATTCCTTGGGTGTTTTGATTGCTCATATCTAAATCTTAAAGAAAAATTTACATCTTTGTGACCAAAGTTAGAACAAAAAAAAATATGCATAGAAAAATCTTTTGTACCTGGAAAATGGTTATCTTCTTTGGGCAGGTCGATTTCTTCCATGTTGATGATTTCTTTTTTCTACAGATTCAGTTCTGGTACTTTTTATTTCACTCTTCCTTGGCGACTAATTATCTTCCTATGTTTCTCCATATTTGTTGTTGTCAATGAATGTAGATTTCACAAACTTGATGGAATATTTGTTGCTTGGCTGACTACAACTTGATCCTTCTTCATAACCCAAACCAGTTTTCAAATTTGGATTCCTTTGCTAATTTAGAATGGTGGTTAATCCTTCTGAGGATTTAATGCTTGGAAGATTTTGGAGATACAATACTTTGAACTTATCCATCTCTATTATGGTCTTTACTACTTCTTCTTCCAAGGCTTCAGATCTTGCCTTATTCTATGATAACTATTGTTTAAGAATGTCCTCTATTTTCTTTTCCTCTTCTTACTCCACCTTTATCAGGGCAAAGCCTTCATCAAGTGTTTTATAATTCTTTTCAAACTGTATCAACAACTGTTTTTGTTTTATTTTCTCGAGTTTGAGTTTGTCAATTTCTTCTAAGGTACTGATTAGTTCACCTTCCATATCAACCACAACTTCTTCACCATTAGCATCACTTCCTGTGCTTTTATTATCATAATCCTGTTTGGACATAAGCATGAAGTCATTTACCTTATCTTCACAAGAAGAGTCATTATCTGTGTCTTCTGAAGAGTCATCATTGTTTACACATAAGCTTTTATTTTTATCAAATATTTTGGATTTGTACTTCCTTTCACCTTTAGAATTATGATCCTGCTTCTTGTGTGGACACTTAGATGCAAAGTGGCCTATCTTTCCACAGTTAAAACACTTGAAGGGAAACTTCCCCTGATATTTGCCTGATCCTTTCTTTAGTCTTCTCACAAATTTTGCTTCAATTTCATCAGGCTCTGACTCCTCATTCTTATATCCTTTAAAGGAAGCTTCTCTAGTGTTGGATTTATCTTTACCTATCCTCATTTCATATGCAGTGAACGTTCCTAGAAGTTTATCAAAAGACAAATATTTTAGATCATTAAGTTCTTCTATAGTAGAGACCTTTCGGTTGAACCTATCTGGCAAAGATCTCAAAACTTTCTGAACTAGAGAGGCTTCCTTAATTTTTTCACCAAGAGATTTCATTGCATTTACTATTTCTTAAACTCTCAGAAAGTACTTTCCAATAGTTTCATCTTCTTTCATCTATTTCAAACTATACTCTATAGGTTTGAAGCTTGGCATCGTTTACCTTCTCATTACCTTCATAACTGATAATGCGTTTGTCCCACATTTCTTTGGCAGTTTATAAAAGCATAACTTTTACAAATTCTGCTTTGGCAAGCCCACTCAGAATAACATTCATAGCCTTAGCGTTGAAGCTGAATTCTATCTTGCCATCCTTATTAGCTAGTACAACTGCCTTTACATAAAAAGTCTCTACCACATCCCAAACATCTGCACCTAAATCCATTATGTAGGTTCTCATCCTAACTTTCCAGAAGGCAAATTTTGTTCCATTGAACAAAGGGGCCTTGTTGGTTGAAGTTCCTTCACAGATAGTCATGTCTAAGATCTAGGATCTACCCTTAGATAAAAGGGGTTGGCTCTGATACCAATTGTTGTACAACTGAGCCGGGGGTGTATCAGTTGACACCGTGCTTAAACAATTATACTTACTTTAAAATATTTACAGTTCATTCAATGACAATCACAATAATGCAGGAAGGTAGGCAATAGAATATTCAACATCAATCAGACACATGAAATATATAGAGACATATATTTCCTCAGGAAACCCATAAAGGGAAAAACCTCTTCTTCTTGATATGATAAGTAATCTTTATTTTCTGTACATTATCATTCTTATGAACACCAACTCATTGTGAGGCTACCACCTCTGTTTTGCAAGATGCAACTTGCTGAGAGCACAAACTCTCTGGTTTCTCTAGCACCCACTAGAAGGAAGCACCAACTCCTTGAGTGTTCCAACACCAACTGGATGGAAGCACCAACTTCCAATCACGTAGGCACCAACCTGCAAAACAAAGAATGATAGTTCTCCCTTGCACCACCCTGCCACCCTGGTTTTTCTTGTTGCAACCAAATGGAAGCTACAACTCCCTGTGTTCAAGCACCCACTTGAACCTCTGAGGACAATAGTTCTCCCTATCCCCTCCCTACCACCCTGAAATATGAATCTTTGCTACTGAAACTTATTACAGTGATACAATGTTTATCAATAGCTTACCAGTCTCATCATTGTTTTGTTGCACTTCTATGCTCTGCCTGCGTCAGGCTCTTCCTGCTTGCATTATTATTTGATATTTCTATTATTATTCTCTCTCTCTCTACTCGCTCACCTCGTCTTCCTCTTTATTTCTCAGGTAAGAATTTATGTTCCATGCACTCTGCTTCTTCTGTACAATTCAACAACTGTACACAACCTGCTTTTACCCGCATGAATAAATCTCTACAGAAGAAACCTCCTCTTCTCCGTTCTATGTATATTTATCATGTCCAGTCCTCTGCCAAATCATACACCTATCTCTTCATCCCCTCTGGTGATTACACTCAGTCTGTTCTTCATCCATGGTCGTTATGCCGAGACTCTTTGGATTCTCTAGAAGATACCATCTTCGACTCTTTTACATCTATCAATCATCTCTATGATCAGTCTTCATACCACTGTCGGATACCTTGACACTCTTCAGCTTCTCTAACAATCACCTTGCAACCTCTTCAAATTCTCTAGCTGAAACCAACAGTGCATTTCTGCAGTTACAATCAGTTCATCTCTAACAGTTACTGAGAGAACCTTCATGTGCTCATCCCTTTGGCGCTTTTTCCTTTCCTGATAAAAATACACAGTGGTCATTTAGATTTTCTAGCTAAGCCCCTTCCTTTCACATGACCATCGGCGGTGACCATATGCCTAACCAATAGTCATTTCGTGATTTCTCATTTCGGGTGATCAGCTGTGAGTCACCTTGGTTTTACCGACTTGCGAAACTCTGAAATGGAGCCTAGCACTGTTATCTCCTTCCCTTCTCTCTTGCTGATGTGACCACTAGCTATGACTATGGGCCAAGCACGAGGGGCTTCACGATTTTGCGTTTCACGATTTCCTGTTGTGAGTTGCCTCGACACTCTCAACTCGCGAAACTCCAAGGTGCTTCATATCAGATCAGTGGTCGATATCTCTCCCTCTAATCGATGAATGTGATCAATATTGTAGACTCAGACTTCATATCAGATCAACAGTCCATATCCTCAGTTATCATACGACTCAGATCATTTTGTGACTTTGCATATCGTGAGTTCCTACAACTCTCACCTTTGACTTCTCAATTTTGCGAGTCAGCGAAATGTCGATCTCTCACCACGTGTCCTCTATATTCAACGACCTAGATCATTTCGCGACTTCGCATATCGTGAGTTCCTACAACTCTCACCTTTGACTTCTCCAGCTTGCGAGTCAATGAAATTATGATCTCTCACCACATGTCCTCTAGATCCAATGACCCAAATCATTTCATGACTTCGTATTTCACGGAGTTGGAGGATGGCTCTTGCCAATTATCCTCTACGCATTTATACTGGATCTAATGACTGCTATTCCTTCTCTCTCTAATCTGACGACTGAGGTCTAATATCCTCCTCTGTGCGCTCCTCCTGTATGTATTCTTATCTGACAACCATTGGGTATTCTGGATTGGTGATCCAACGATGACTGTCGATCCTCCTCCTGAGCTTTGGCTTTCTTAGATATCTAAGTGTCAAAGGCCATGACTGTAGTGTCCCCAAGGCCGATCCCTTTGTAAATCTGGGTTATGAAATGAATTGTAAATATGTGTTATAGGCTGGTGAGCCAAGTTTGTATAATCCAATGGGCTTATGTGATTGTTAGGCCAGAGAGCCTAAGGGTTGTAGGCCAAGGGCCTGATTTTGTACCTGTATGTATGCAACACATTAATAAAATATAAACACCGTCACGTGCAGGATGAGATGATGAATGAGTGATGGGGGACTAAGCATCCATAGAGAGGGCAAGAGATTAGGGGTTGGAAGGTGGGAAAAGGGGCTAAGTGTTAAGCCTAGGGGGCTTAAGCCTTGAGAATAGTATTTTAATATTATTCCAAAAGACATGTGAATAATATGTGTTTACCCTAAGTTCTTTTGGAATGACATGTGACTTCCAAATGGAAGGCACACATGCAGTTCAAAAGGTGACAAGTGTCAACCCTGGTGCATGCGAATAAAATGACCAAGATGAGCCGTGAGAGGGGTTCTCCTCCATTCTACTCGATTGCCTGAGTGTGAACCATCCGAACTCTGCAGAGTTACCCTCATGCATCATATGAAGTGGGAAAAAGGATTTTGTTTGTTCAGAGATAGACGTACATCCTGTTGTGAACCATGGAGTCTGAATTTATCCCTACGTGGACAACTCGTCACGAATCTCTGAGAAGTTTGTGTGTGGATTTCGGGGATAGCCTGTGTTGAGTTCTAGAAATTTGAGACACCCTCTATCTGAGCATCGAGCCTATGCGTGGAGTCTTTTCTGAAGCCATATCCGTGATACCATCCACCATTGTTAAACCTGTTGGAAAGCCTATGTCTGTTTTCCCCATTGGTTGTTGTGGCCATGCAGTGCTGGACTACATGGGGCTTGTTGGATAGTTGTACAATGCTCTCTCCAGGTGAGAGAGGTGATTGAGATTGGAATAACAGGTTGTCAGCCTGTAAGCGATTCTCTCCAGGTGAGAGAGTGCACAGAGGAAGGAGAGAACTCCTGGAAGGAACCCTGTAGCTACCAAAGAGCTCAGATACTTCTGGTCCGGTCTGTTGCTGTAACCCAAGGCAAGGGAGGTCAGCAGCCGAAGGAATGTCTAGGTGACAAAGAACGTGTATACTCCTGGGGTGGAACAAGCATGTGGGGTAGGATAGTCTGTGGGCAGGGAGCATAAGTGGTTCCTGGGAGAGAATTCCTTCCTTGTGACTGTGTGTTTTCCCTGTAACCTTATCCTAGCCTAGGATTCCTTGCATTGGGGTGGAGCTTAGTCCCCAGTTCGGGGGTGACCTACTGTTGATATGATGAGAAATGTGGTCTAAGGTTGGGAGGTTCGTGGAAGGCCTGCACCTGGTTGGTGGAATTACCACAGTTTCAAGATAAGTATCAACTTATGTTAAATGTTATGTTTTGCATGCCTATGATGCTTATATTTTATCATGTATTCTGTTGTGCAGATGAATTATTGTTAATGCCAGGAAATATTTTTGTTAGCAGTAATTCTTATATTTTCTTTGAGTTAAATGTATTTCATTGCTTAAATGCATGTTGTTTAATAAACCGAGAATGAGTGTTATATTTCCGCAAAATATGGTAACAGAAATGTGTGTTATAATTTAGTATCAGAGTGATTAAGCCTTGCCATTAAAAGTGGTGTTACAATTTGGTATCAGAGTGATTAAGCCTTGGTAACAGAAAAATGTGTGTTACAATTTGGTATCAGAGCCAAGGTTTCGACACTGAGCCTAGATGGGCCAGTTGAGTGGTCTTTGGACTGAGGGTGAGAGGAGAAATTGTGTATGGAGGACCAATTTTGGACCCTGGTATGGTCCGAAGTGTCAAGGAGTTACTTTATCGTGCCTATAAGCTCAGTAGGTATAGCGGTGTTGTGAAACCGTAGCTGGTGTGGTATATGGCCACAGGGAGAGAGGAATCCACACCAGTAGTGATGGAGCCTTAGGATCTGTTAGGGAGGGAAGTAGTGAACCCTCGTGACCATCGGATTGAGAAAATGTTTCCAGGGTTTAAAAACCCTTTGGAGTTTCACAGGGGCATGGGAATCGCAATACACGAACTCCTGAAAACCCAAAAACCCGAGAAGATCTACGCTGTAGATTAGGGAGGAAGGCTCAACCATTAGATCTAGCGGAGTCGCGCTCGATTTAGTCGCGGAAACCTTTCAGATTTCACAAAGTCAAGAGATGGGAAGTGAGGAAGGTGAACACCTCCAAAACCCGAAACCAAAAATCCCGAAACGATCTACATTGTAGATCATAGGAAGGGAGTTGACCGTCCGATTCAGTAGAGGAGTAAACCGTAATTTTGGGATTTCGACAGATGAAAGTTAGAGATGTGGGATTCACGAACTCCCAATGCCCGAAACCACGAAACACTGAAACGATCTACGCCATATATCTAAGGAAGGAGTCTAACCATGGGATTTTTCTTGGAATGGACGTGGGCGCATGAATGTGTACCATGTGCCGGTGAGTCGAGAAGATAGGTGAGAGTGGTGGGACTCGATGACGTCACTTAAGGTGACATGGATCCTTCTGAATGTACCACACACCACTATGGTGAAGAGTGATAGCTGTGTTGTGGGCTCGGAGGATAAAGTAAATCGGAATTCAGAAGTCAGGGATTGGAAAGGAAAGCGAGTCTAGAAGTCTCAAGAATCAAAATCCTGAAATCCGAAGTCCCGAAGTCTTCGGAGATGGAAGAACCGTAGAATATTTTAAAGGCGATAGCTGTGCTGTGGGGCCAGAGAGAAAGGAAACTGAATTTTCAGAATTCGGGAATTGAGGTGACAAAGATTAGGATTCCCTGCATCGTGAACTTCCAATTCATGAAATTTCAAAAAGATCTGGATCGTTAAGCCCAACTCATCGAGGATCGTAGGATCCCGTACAAGAAACCGTGTATCATATTTTGGGGATTGTAGCGACAAGATGTTGGGAGTCACTGCGTTATGAATGTTCGACAACACAGGTATTCCAACAGAGGACGAACACCTTCAGTAACCACTCAAATAACCAGATCAAAGATCAACACACCAATGTTTTCATGTGGTAAAAC
>JASDQU010242440.1:72433-83595 GCA_032191745.1 Picea mariana | reverse complement strand
TTTCTTTATTTAAATGTTTTTACTTTTTCTAGACACTAGAACACAAGAATCAAATTTTTTTCCTTACAACTTCATTATATATTTTTCCTTTTACATATCTATTATTATGATTTCTTTTGATAAATATACTCTTTATATATCTATATTTGTGTTCCTTTCATATTCATCTTTCTTTATACATTTATTATCACTTCAATTACAATAATAAAATTTCTTTATTTAAATGTTTTTATTTTTTCTAAACATTAGGACACAATAATGAAATTTTTTTCCTTACAACTTCATTATATATTTTTTCTTCTACATATCTATTATTATGATTTCTTTTGATATATATATTCCTTATATATCTATATTCGTGTTTCTTTCATATTCATCTTTCTTTTTTTTCCTTTTTTCTTTATACATTTATTATCACTTCAATTACAATAACATAATTTCTTTATTTAAATGTTTTTAAGTTTTCTAGACACTAGGACACAAGAATCAATTTTTTTTTTACAACTTCATTATATATTTTTTCTTTTACATATCTATTATTATGATTTCTTTTGATAAATATATTCTTTATATATCTACATTTGTGTTCCTTTCATATTCATCTTTCTTTATTCATCTTTCTAAACACCAGGATACAATAATGAAATTTTTTTCCTTACAATTTCATTATATATTTTTTCTTCTACATATCTATTAATATGATTTCTTTTGATATATATACTCTTTATATATCTATATTCAAGTTCCTTTCATATTCATCTTTCCTTTTTCTTTATACATTTATTATCACTTCAATTACAATAATAAAATTTCTTTATTTAAATGTTTTTATTTTTTCTAGACACTAAGACACAATAATGAAATTTTTTTCCTTACAACCTCATTATATATTTTTTCTTTTACATATCTATTATTATAATTTCTTTTGATATATATATTCTTTATATATCTATATTTGTTTTCCTTTCATATTCATCTTTCTTTTTTTTCCCTTTTTCTTTATACATTTATTATCACTTCAATTACAATAATAATTTTTTTTTATTTAAATGTTTTTACTCACTTCAATTACAATAATAAAATTTCTTTATTTAAAATGTTTTAATTTTTCTAGACACTAAAACACAATAATGAAACTTCTTTATTTAGATGTTTTACTTTTTCTAGACATTAAAACACAATAATGAAACTTCTTTATTTAAATGTTTGAGAATTTTGAATTTTAATGCTTTCATTATTTTCCATATAGCCTGAATGGGCCTAGACTTTACATCAAATAACTGAGGCTTGACCATAACCTTAAAAATAAATTATTATTTATTATTAAAAACCACTTCATTATCAATATGACCAATATTTATCCCTCTTAGCAAAAAATAAAACAAACTCATATTAATGATACTTTTTACTCTTGGCCGATCCAAAAAATCATTACACTACACTACAAGAAATATGGGATGGGTGAATTTGCAGAATCTACATACAAGTTGTAAGCTTAGCTTTGCAAAATGAAAAGGTTAATATTCCTCTAGTACATTGGTTGGCTCACTACTCAGCATGATTAAATTCGTTGGTTCCCATCAATCTGTAAATTACACGCAACCAACATCTCTTTCCTTATCATTACAAGGATGATGCTTATTCTCCCATAAACTTTTGATTTAGCTCTCAGCTTCGCATAAACTTTTTTGTTTACTTGAGTTCTGTTCAATCTGTTTTAGCTCTCAGTTTCGCATAAACTTTTTTGTTTACTTGAGCTCTGTTCATTCTGCTCAATCTCCCAAGTTTCTCTTTTACGTTGAGATTCGCATAAACTTGTTTTTTTGTTCGCACAATCGCCGTGCCTATATTAATTAATGCTTGTTAAGTTGTTGCTATTTAGCTTATCATCCACGCCAAATTCACCTCCCTCGCTCTCCATCACAGCCTCTCTTCAGCTGCTCTGCAGTCTCCGCTGCTGATCTCATTATCTTTCTCTGCGCTGTATTTTCACAATAACAAGAAAGCCATGGCAATCGTCACCAGGGTAGCAGGCAACGCCATTATCAACCCAGTCGTCCAGCTGATGAATGATGTTATTAAGAAGGAGGATAACCGTCAGATTCTGCAAATTGACTTGAAGCGTATGGAGATCCTTCTACAAGATATTGGCCTCATCTTCCGAGATCAACAGAAAACGCCCCCGGAGATCGTGAAGATTTGGTTGCAATTGCTGCAAAATTCTCTCGCAGAGGCAAAACGCCTACTCGATCGCTCGGGATCGCGCCAAAGCTGTCTTGACTGTGTCATGCGCAATCCCAGGAGACTCTCCAAAGAAATAAGAGAATGGAACGCATTTTTTGATCATCTCTATCATGGCTTTCAAAGTGACTTGTCAATATTGGTGACTTCTCCGGACTTTGTTTCATCCAAACCGTTGTATAAAGACGCATTACTTCAAGACGTAGGTGCCTCTGGGTTTGTAGGTTCGGGGATTATAGATGCTCAAGCACAACTGGAGAATTGGCTTAAGGATGGCGACAGAGTTCACCTGATTGGTGTTTATGGCAATCCCGGCGTTGGCAAAACGTCTCTCCTCAAAATGCTCTACAACAAATATAAAAAGGTCAGTAACGTTGAAGTGATTTGGGTCACAGTTCCTCGGGACTGTAAAACGTTGGGCTTGAAGGGTCTTCTTGCTCAGAGGAACAAAACAGGTTTTCTTCTGGTATTGGATGACTTGTGGAGTCCGGACAATCTGCAAGAACTTGCCATGCTATTTAGGGATGATGAACACAGTAAAGTCCTTTTCTCTACTCGCAGGAAGGATCTGATTGGAGAAATGGGCGCAGAAGAGTCCATTGAAATACATCCCCTCTCTAGAGATGAAGGCTGGATGCTCTTTCGCAGAGTGGCTTTCAAAAACAACCAAGTTTCTATGGATATACAAGAGCGTGCCAGGAGATTTGCGGACCAGTGCAAAGGTGTGCCTTTGGCCATAAACATAGTCGCAGCAATGCTTGGCCAAACTAGAGTAGATGAATGGGATACTTGTTTCTCTTTGATGAAAAAAGTAGATCCATCTTTCCCAGCCACTCATTCTGGCCTTGATGCCTTAAAGGAGATTCCTAGCCTGTATATAGGGATGCTATCAAGGGTGTTTGAGTAACAATTTTATGGTTTAAGATGACTATTGAGCTTAAATTTATGGTAATTTATGTTTGGAATCCATTGAATTAGGGCCATGCGGGCTTGGTTTTGAAATGAGTTCTTATGGTTTTTGTCTAAGTTGGATAGAGTATTCTTAAAGATGGTTTTTTTAATGTGTTGTAAACTCATTTTTGGTGAGTTGAATTGAGCATTTCTCAACCAGATTTTATTCATTATGTGTGTTTCCTTGTTTGGTGTTTTGGGGCCCCATTGTTGAGATTAAGGTACTAATAGTCACCTATAATGAAGGTACAACACAACTTGATTGGTTGTAGATACATATGCCATAGAAATTCAATGTAGTAAATGAATGTTTATATTTCCCTTAATTTGTCTTCTTTTGTGATTTGTAAGATGGACGTGTGTAACAAAGGTTCCTTGAATCATAATTTTTGGCATATAATAAAAATAACCAATCACAATGCATGTATATTGAAGAGAGTAATGTTGATGATAACTCATTCAATGCATTGGACAAGTGTCGTACATTTTGCTTCTTCTAGTCTACTCTAAGATTCATCAAATATTTCATATGTCTTGTTTGAAGAAGGTTATGGGATCGAATTGCAAGGTGCAAACAAGCTTACTAGAACTTGATGAAGAAGGTTCCATTTGGCTCCATTCGTAAGCAGTATTGGATACCAAAGAGCGTCAATTGCAACAGTGCATAGTTCAAGAAGTACCAATCCAATGGTCATATATGCAGCCAAAAGATGCCACATGAGAACCAATAGCAATTTTGCAACAATTTCCTCACCTTTAGCCTTGAGGGCAATGCTGCTTTTGAAGGGGGAGGGTATGTTAGGGTTATACCCTAACCTCCCTACTTTAGGCTACCTTGGAGTTAGCCAATTGATGTATGTAATTATTCTCTTTGAATAAGGCTCGTTAGATAGTAGTGGATAGTTATTTAATGTAAAATGGTCCTCTTTATTATATCAGGCCCATTAGATAGTTGGTACTCATTAATGATGGGACCACAAGTACATCTGTTTAAAGAGCTAGGAGGCTATGGAATGTTTTGTCGAGTATTATTGTATTTGGAGTTTTTCTTAGTGAAAGGCCACCCCAGGTTAAGAGGCAAGTAAACATTTTTTTCTTTCTTTTGATACAATGGTATATTTTGCATATTTAATGGTATTTGTCTCTTGTATCTAGTTTTTTACATTAATATTCTTTGTATAAAATAAAAAATAGAGAAAAAAAAGTTGTTATTTATTTATTTATTTTTTTCGAGTAGACTAATGAAAATCTAACCTTGAGCATATAAAGTTTCAAATCTTACACCATCACCACATGGACAAACTTCCACCTACCATGCAACACCTTGGTTACTTTTTATGACTTTCGTCAAGCATGAAAAATTTTAGGGGAAGAAATTAAGTGGTTTGGAATTTTGGTTGGGAAAATTATTTCCATAAAGGGATTTGACTATACATAGCCCTAAAATTATTCAAAAAAAACTAAATGTAAAACACTTAGCCCGGGGAGGGGAGAGCAGGAAAATCCATTTTGCCTTGTACAATTTGAACCAAATCCTTCCATTTGCCCTGATTTTCTGTTAATGGAAGTTGTTCGGAGGTATTTCGCCCGATTTTCTGTGAATGACAATTATTCAAAGGTATTTCACCTAATTTTATGGAAATGACAATTATAAATCCTTCTATTTGCCTTGATTTTCTGTTAATGGAAGATATTCAAAGGTATTTTGCCCGATTTTCTGTTAATGACAATTATTCAAAGGTATTTCGTCCGATTTTGTGGGAATGAAAATTATCACCTTTAGATTGTGCACACAATATTTTTTTCTCAAGGGGAATCCAACTGGGTCTATTTCCATTCTTCTTTGATAGAAAAGTATATTGTTCTCTAACCGTTTATCCAAATAGATCGAGTTATATCATATGGGTTAAGTTCATATCCATCATTCATACAGATTGTTGCAACCCCAGTTGGCATTAATTCACTGAATTTCCATATAGACTTTATATATAAACTATATTTATCCTTAGGCCTTTAGTTTGTCTTAGATCTACCAGTTCTGATGGTGCCTTCAAGTAGATTGAACAAGAAGAGGAAAAGAGAGAAGAACACGGAGGTAGAGGTCATTTAGAAGCTTCCATGGATGAGTCAAATTGATGGCATGAATTGTCCTAGAGGCTCTCTACTATAGGTTCCATAGTTTCCATAAATATGTTTGTTCCCAAAGCATCGTGTATTGTTTGATTTCTCTGTGGAATAGTGTTGGGATTTATATGTAATGATACATGATTTTTTCATATTTAAGACAATTTATCTTAGTTGGTTGTTGTTGGTGATGTTGTTTGATTGAAAAACAAGCATACAATTTCATAGAGAGGTTTTCTTTGATGATTTGCGGCCATTTTGACGCATAAGGGATTGATGGAATTCATGGTTTTTTCCAATCAATAACGGTACAGTGAGTGCAGGGAGTTCTTGATGGTTTTACACAACTCAAATCTGGTCAATCTTTCCCATGGAAGTACATGTGTAATAGAATGTTGGCTTCCCTCACTGTTGACTAGGTGAATTTCGTGTGGGTCAATGTAGTGATAAGCATCTAGCTTACAAATTGCCCTTATATTTCAAATCCTTGATTTAGTGTTTGTTCAATATTTCTCCCAAAATTTAACGATGAATATAAGTGTTTGTGGCGCAAGAAGTGTGGTGATCAGAGCACATGAGTCGTGTTGTATAATTTTGGTATTTGGGTATATATCTTAGTTGTTAAAGTTCAAATTAATTTGGGACTGAGACCCATGTCAAGTTTTATTTGATGGGCTTATGTAACTCAAATGTTGTCAATCCTCCCCATGAAAATACATGTGTAATAGAATGTTGTCTTCCCTTATTGTTGAATAGTTGATTTTCATGTAGGTTAGGGTAGTGATAAACATCCAACTTACAATTTTCAAATCCCTGATTTAGTTTTTGTTCTAAATTACTCCCAAACTTTAACAATGAATATATGTATTTGTGGTGCAAGAAGTGTGGTGACCAAAACTCATAATTCATGTTGTATATGTTTGGGTACTTGGGTAGACATTCTAGTTGTCGAATTTTCGATTATGAGTTTCAAATATTGAGACCCATGGCATGGTTTGGTTGATGGTCTTATGCAATTGAAATGTGGTCAGGCCTCCCCAATACACGTGTCTGATTTTTTTTGTTCATCCCAAACATTTTCCTTTCTCATTAGAATTATGGTCACAATGGTTTACTTTTTCCAAGCCACCATCTAGATTTCCATCTTTTTCGGATAAGTTGCCAAATTTTTCTTTTGTGTGCGACCTACATAGTAGCATGCTGATAAATTTCCTTGTTTACATGTTAGTGTATTTATTATGCTAGATGTTAAACATATCATGCACTACTGGAAACATTTTCCCTCTCAATGCTAAGATATTTTAAGCTTTTTTCAATCTGGGTGAAAATTAGTGCTTTTTCGAAGTTGCATATCTTCTGGTAACCTGGTTTTTCTAAGAAGGGAGTATTATGTGCCTCAATCAATGTCATCCCTGGGCACTATTCAGACGACATCATTAAAAATGAATTTGGTCCTTCTCTATGCTCAACTCTTAGGAAAGCAATTCATTCTTGTAATGTACCCGATCACCCTAGTACTTGTTGGAATGGCGGGGAATTGGTAAATTTCATCAATATCCCTCTGAATTTACCATAACAACCACATTTCTAATACCAATAATAATACACCCTACAATTGATACCAACAATACTTTTTTTCTATATGATACACACACATAATTACATTTAAATCAAGCATGCAAAATAACATACACAAGCACAACAACGCCATTATATAATTCACAACATTAAAACATAACATTTAACATAAGCACAAAGAATAGACTACTTATGTTTTAAAAGACATTTGACTAGTTGCAAACCTCAGACGTGCCTCCCAACCATAGACCTCACTGCTCTAGTTCTCTCAGTAGCAGATAACCCCCAAGTTGGGTCTATGACTCATCTAGGGAAAGGGCTTACCTAAATCCAGCTACGGTTTGAAGTCCACACAACGGTGAGAAAATCAGTCCAAGGTACTAAACTTTGTAGCAATTCCAACCAACAAGTTCTTATTCCCCATCAACCTACACAACCCATGGAAGTGGACCCCCTTCTTTGCAATGAAGTCCCCCAGTTTGTCTGACTTCCCTTTCAGGGCTCCAACACATATCATCTAGGAAGTCTTCGAGTATTTTGGTTCCAATAACTCTAGTTGCATCAATGGAGTATCCAAGTACCCTCCGGTCCTCCACAATATTCACTCCAGGGCTCCAGCCTTCCAAAAGGTAACCCAATGAGGATTGTGTGCTAAAACAACAAAATTCACTTAGAATTCTTCCCACACATATATTGGGATTTCCTCAATTCAATTCATAAGGCTAGCAGGTGTAATGGCAATGTGGCAGTGGAAACATGAAGGTCATGGAAAACAATGGTAGAGAAAGGCTAGAAACTCAAATTGCATGAACCATGGTGAGAATGATGTGAAGAGTGGTAGTTTACACTAAGCCCCCTTAATTTTTTATGCAAGGTGCCCTTTTGACACATGGCACCTGTGCAACCACATTTCCCCACTTTGGAAAAATGGATAAAAACATGAATATGGTTTAGGGAACTATATCATAATGTATTTTAAGATTACCCCCCTTTACCTTTTTGGACTCAGGATATGACTTTCACTTAGGAAATATATCTCATGGGTTTATAACTTAGGCTAGGAATAAAGATAATATTTTCCTGGCTTAGCCCCATTTCTAAGCCCTTTATCCCCCTCGCCTTTCCCTCTCATGGACTCCTAGGTCCCCATACTCTTTTAGTCCATTGGTCTGCAATCATGATGTTATTTTTATTAATATATGCAAGTGTATGCACATTTTACATTACTAAGCTCTTCAGTCTTTCAATATATAGGCTCTCCGACCTTTCATCTTTACGGGCACTCTGACCTTTCATCTTTACAGGAAATCCAACCCAAACATACTAGCTCACTAGCATAAGTATCATATGTACATATACAATTACAATATGGGGATCAAGTCGGGTATTACATTCCCCTCCCCCTTATTTATGCACTGCCCTCAATGCATCTATATAGACATGTACAATCATATTCTTCAAAACTCTTCAAAAATCACTTGGATCTTTCTGTCCAATATGCACACTCGTTGGACCTAGAGATTTCCCTCATGCTCTACCTTCCTTTCTATTCAGAACCGACATAGTCATCATCATACATATAAGTAAAACACATGCATAAGAGAATTAGTACATGCCATCAACAAATCCATGTACATTATTATAAATAGTTCAATTGATACCATTAATTTTAAAAACTCCCTTTTAGTCAGCAGGTGAATTTCTAGAAAATCAAAACTGAGTACTTGTGAACTTTGTGGCACTTGATCACTAGTTGAGTGGTGAATTTTTTTCCCATCATGTTGGGATATTGTCTCCAAGAATGGTTGGTATTTCCTTGAATTTGTAGACCAAATTACTAAGAGTTGCAGATAGAAGAACCTACATCTATTGAGAAATACACCTGGAAGGAGGTCCTTGCTTCATCCTTCTTTACTATGTAACAATGTTTTAAGACTCAGACTCAGCCTTGGAATCAGTCGATGGTCAACTTGAACTTAGACTCAGACGCTAATTGAATCTGGCCTATTAGCACACTTTTCTACACCTAGATCTGATTTAAAACAACCATAATATCAACACGAAAAGTGTCTAATTATAGGGAATACTTCTCCAAAAGTGTCACAGACACATCCCTCTCCATTTGGGATAGTGCTTGCCAACCTCAATGGGGTGTCTCTAGGTTCTTTTCCTGTTGTATTCACCTGTAAATATGCACAATAAGATCAGAAAAACAACAGAAAAAGATTTGTTTTATGGCTGCGAATAAACAACCAAAGAGTTTAAATGTTTGTGGAGGAATCCCTGCAACGTTAGCTAAGAAAATATGGAAATACAGATAGAATATGCGATATTAAGCAGTTGAAAACACCAAAACAATATTCTAAAACTGCTAAATCATGTGCAAGTAACATCAACAATACTGACGATCTGTGAGGGCTTGATATGAGCACAACAATGGTTCTATTTCTAAAATTTCCAAGTAGTTGTTTGCACCAGAGAGACAAATTAAAATAATGGCACTATGATGATTCATGCACCTAAGAATAGATGCTAGAATAGAGAGAATGAGATAAAGAAGCAATGGAGTATGTTGTCGTAGAAGAAGACCCAACCTTGCACCCATGGAGAAGTATGAATAATATAGGAAAGAGGGTGCATATCCCAATGAAAAGAAACTCCTCAATCCATGCACCTGAGTGGGTCCAAGGGTGAGTGAGGTAGCCATGCGCCTCAACTACTATGAGTAGTGGCTCCATGTGCTAGTGCCATATAGAGAGAAGTGAGGAGGAACATGAGCTATCTTGAGTGTGACACATGTGAGTCTAGAGATGAGTGGAAGTAAGTCCCAATGTTCTGAGTGTAACCAAGTCCAACTGATGTGTCATTGTGTGAGAAGTCCATGTATGCAATCATAAGTGTGTTGTGTGGGAGAACTAATGGAGGGAAGTGGGAGGCACACTGGTCAAATTAGGAGTCTATAGTCAATGAAGTGGCCACTGAATTTGAGAGAAATGTGCCCCATGTGGGAGTGGAGTGAAGAAATTGAAGTGAACTTGGGGAAAGGGGGAGTGAATTTGAGGAGAGAGGGAATAAAAGGGAGGTGCCTCAGTCAACTGGAGAGAGTATGAGTCTAATTTCCAACTAAGTGAGAGAGAAAGGGAGTTAAGTGGAGAGATAAAATGTAGGCAACCCGGTTCAACTCAACTGGGACACCTTGTAATCATTAATCATGCCCCACCTCTCCTACAACTCATGCATGTGCTCTCACACTGAAGATATTTTGAGTTTAACTCAAGATGAGGAGAGAGAAGAATGGTAAGTGCCCTCAATGATTACAAAGAATAATGGTAGGTTCCCTCAGTTAACTCAGTATGACACCTCGTAAACTCCTCCATGCGCCATTACTGCTCCTAACTCAAACATGTGTCCTATTGACTTAGACATGATTCCAGTCAACTATGGAAAACTACCAAATCAGTGTGTGATCCAAATATGTGCCCTAAATCTTCCATGTGTCACTGATATAAGTTGCCATGTGTCATCCTTTGATGATGCCACATGTCACCTCTAAAGTCTACCACATGTCACCTCCCAAGGCTGCCACATGTCACGTCCTAGAACTTTCGAGTGTCAACTCCGCCAAGCTATCACATGTCACATTGCATGTCATGTTGCTAAAAATATAAAGTGCTTTCATGTCGATGAAATTAGGCTCATCAAACTCAATTTTCTACAATGAATCTGAATACGTGTTCAAATTTGACATGCAAGCACTGCAAAAAATAGGCATGTCTCGCATGTGGTCCATAAAGGGATCACTGGAATCATGAGGTTGCAAGGACTTTGAATATGTAACCAAAACCTCCATGCGGACCTCGAAACTTTGTCTCCTCAAAAGTAGGAGAAATGCTAAAAATAACCATCTCCATTTGCTCTCATGAATTTTTTTTTGTAGACTCTATCTCTGAAACAAGGAAATCACCACTGAACCATCTTGTACCTGAATTCAAAGGGAAACAACCTTGGCTCAAAACCAAGTTGTATCCCGGAAACTATTTGAATGTTAGCCATATGGAATACATTGGCTCCTAACCCTAAGGATTTCCAAGTGAGAAAATCTAGGGGTTAATAATGGCGACTCAAGGGGACAGGATCCCCATGTGGTATGCCAAGAACCATGAGAATATTTGGGTCTGCAATCCTGAATGATACTCCATAAAAAAAAGTATGCATGTAGAACAATGTGCCTGCATATAGAGAATAAACGATATATATATATATATATA
>JASDQU010242440.1:9717-43518 GCA_032191745.1 Picea mariana | reverse complement strand
AACAACATGCATGAAAAATATTCAAAATGAAAGACTTGAATTGTTGTCCAAAGCATAAAAAACAACAAGATGGAAATCTGAAAATGACAAAATCAGCAAAGGAAAACTAAAACCCAAACCCAAAAATCCATGGAAATTTTTCCTTTTTCTTTTTCTTTTTTGTTTTATTCTTGAGTATTTGAATCTTCACTGGAAATAGTAGTTCAATCATTTCCCATTGACTGGAAGCCCCTCATGATCCCCATCCAAGTTAGATCATTGGAAAGTGTTAGGCCCCACCGCCATATCAATGTGATAGGGGCCCAACCATAAACTATCAAACTTGTCATGGTCCCATAAAAAAACAATGTCTCCAACTTAGAATGTCGTTCCTTTGGCTTTGCGGTCAAACACCCTTTATATCCGAGCTTGATATTTTGTGAAATGGGTGAAAGCCACATGTTTGTCTTCCTCCAACTATACTACTTTGTCGATATGTTGTTGTAAGGCCTCCTAGTCAATAGTACATCGTCCCAACAACTTGTAAACTGGAAATCTCAAGTTCACAGGTAGAACTACATCCAAGCCATAAATTAGCTCAAATGGGATTTTCCCTATGACATGTTTCTTGGTAATCCTATCTGCCCAAAACGAATGCTTGAGACAACTATCCGAAGCTCTCTTGTTGTCGCCAACAATCTTCCTGATGATCTTGATTAGGTTCTTGTTGCTGGATTTTAGTAATATGTTCCCTTGTGGGTAGTAATTGGTTGATTGAGCCAATGTGATACTATATTGAGAGAAAAATGAAACCATCTCAATAGACCTGAAGACACTAACATTTTCCATTTCAATTTTGTTGGGCACTCTATACATGGTAATAATGTTGTCTTCTAGAAATTTGGCAATGTTTGAGATGGAAGAACTCTTAAGTGGAACTGCCTCAACCCATTGGGTAAAATAGTCTGTGGTCACTAGAATCTAATTGTGGACACCACTAGAAGTCTATGATAGATGCCCAATGAAATCAGGACCCCATTGCTAGAAAGGGGATTGCATTATAATAGGGTCAAAGGGAAAAGCAAGAAGCTTTCACTTCCCCTCAAATCTCTAGCATGCCTCACATGTGTGTCTGCAAACAATGAAGGCCAACAATACCTAACGCACATGATCTTATGTGCAATGGTTCTATTAGCACTGAGAGTCGCCTTCAGACTACTAGAGGATAAGACCAATACCCATCAAAATGTTTGTGGAGGTAGGTTTATGAATGGAGGTCAAGTGGACAAAGCTCAGTACGAGATTTTTTTAACACAGAAGCTGGAAAAACAATGCATAGGGAAATGAGGTCCTCATTAACTTCAGTCAGGGGTTTAAGGTTAAAGGTGAGCAGAAGGAATACTTAGTGAGAAAGGTGGACAAGTCTGCCATGGGCATCCGACCTTCAAGCAGCTTGGTGAAGAAAAACTCAGGCACAAGAGAACTCTTAAAATTAAGTTTCAGACATTGAAATATATCACAACAACACAATAATCAAACCTCCATTACTATGCGACTACAACAACTCGTCTGGATCCTCCATGCACAAGCATTTCAACATAAGAAGAAACAAGGTAACAAAGAAAATACTAAAACTGGTCACAACAATATTATAATCAAACCTACATTACAATACGACTACAACCCTCATCTGGATCCTCCATGCATGAGTGTTTCAATATAGATTAAACAAGATGATGAAACAAATTGAATTCTATTAATGCGGAAGTCTCAGGTCTCATACAAAACTAGAGAACAACTTTGTTATCCAACTATTACAAAATAGGGAGCTCTGCTCAACCAGTTGACGACCTTAACAAAATCTTAAAATGACCTATTTATAATCGGATCAATTCACAAATGCCAGGAGTGTGATCTAGCCATTCCATTCAAATCCTTCACCTGTGCATCCTTCTGTTAGACTGTGTGTGTATCCCTCTGTCAGACGCAAGCTCAAACCAGCATGGGCCTGTAGGAAAACTCGTCCATCGTGGTACCTCGGGATGACAACTCTGTCTCCACGGCCAGAACCTCCATGCCTTCTATTTATGGAGTGAGTCGAGGTTTCAACCACCACTCCTTTTTCATTAACTTCTTTTTTTCTCGGGATCACAACGAGGTTTAATTCCTAAGGGGTGGCCACATGCTGCTCTCAGATTTTTCATTTTATAAGAACGTGATTGTGGGGCCGTCGAAGGTGGTTTGGACCCACACCGCTTTTGAGCCCGCAATTCACAACCTTCCGCCATGTAGCTATTTCGCCATACCATGGTTTCAATTGTGGGACCGCTCAAGAATTTAATCTTTCTAGCATGTTGCGTCTTCGAAATGAAACATGGCCATTGATCTAGTCATGATCTATGATCTGGGCACATCTGCTATTTTAGCACCCCCACCAAAGATTATCCGCCCACCAATTATAGAATTCTTCTAACCATGCTTAGAGATGGTGCTAATTTTGGCGCTGAACAAGAACACTTCTTGGAGGATGATCTCCCCAAGATGATGTGGCAGCCTGACGTCACTATGCTGACATGTCGTGGAAGGAGGGTTGACACATGTCACTCAAAATTAGGAGGATGACATGTCAAAAAAATGCTTGAAATGAGTTTCATGTGTCAGTGCTAGATAGATGCCACACGTTTGAACTAATGGGTGCCAAGTGTCTTCGGCACTGCGGATATGTAGAACTGGTATAAATCCCAGAGTAGTGTGGGATTGGGTGACATGGTGGCCTGAAATGAGTGTTGAAGCTCGGAAGTGAACCATGACCATTGATCTAGAGGGGCAGCAGAGATCTATGGTTTTCGAGGGAAAACAATCCAGAGGAATTCGAGAGAGGAAGTTATGAAACTCCCGAAGCCTGAAGTTCCGAAGTAAATTATGAGCATCTGATTTGGAGGGAAATGCGACAGAGATTCATGCACTCTGGGAGAAAGTACTCCGGAGGAAATCAAGAGCGATGAAGCTGAAACTCATGAAGCCCGAAGTCCCGAAGTAAATTATGACCATCTAATCTGGAGGGACACATGGCAGAGATCTGTGGACTTCGGGGGAAAACACTCTGGAGGAACTCAAGAGAGGAAGTTCTGAAACTCCCGAAGCCCGAATTCCCGAAGTAAATTATGACCATCTAATTTGGAGGGACACGCGACACTTGATTTGCAACTCCAGGGCTTCTGCCTGGTCGCTAAACCTCGTGCAAATTTGACATTCCAAATGCACAAGAGCCGCTAATCTGAGTTGTATACGGGATCTCCGCCATCCAAAATTGAACCTGTATGTTTTCTTTTATTTCAAACCCGAAATGGATTTCTTTTGAATGTTGCATTTGGACATTTCCTGTGCAATAAAGGACTTGGTCGTCTTGCGATCCTTTGAAAACTTTATGTGATAACAGGTTCGAGCAGAAAATTTCCACCACACACTCTGGACTGTATATCTCTCAAGATCTCTCTAGACTCATCATGGTCTACACACCTCAAAATGACACCGTCATGATTCCTCCATCCCAAACCGCCCCACACAAAACAACATTTAGCAACCCAAAGTTGTAAAGATCGCCTTTGTGTCTTGGTGAATTTAGTCGGACAAGATAAATTCTTTAAATAAAATATGATATCAGAGTACCAATCACATTGTCCTAATGAAATAGACAAATAATTTACTTGACCTTCTTCACTCACATCTTGTAATGCATCCAAATTGGTTCTGCCATCATTTTAGCCAATCCTTGGCCTTTGATCAGTTTGGTTGTCCTTCTCTCCAAATCATACTCTTGGGTATTGGTGATCCATCTTCCCTTGGTTCCATTGCATTCCTTTTGGATCAAAACTTCTTTGGACATAGGATGTGGTACATATACTACTACTTTAGCATTCCAGAAGTACTCTCTAAAGTAGGCCAATGCTTGAACACCAACGCATTGGATTTTTTTTCCATCAAATCATATTTTATTTCTAACCCTTGAAGAGCTCTTCTCATGAAAGATATGGGTTGTTCTATACCTTCATCATTTTGCTGCAAGAGCACAACATCAATAGTGAAATTAGATGAAAATGAGAGTAATTGAAAATCTTTACAGTAATCAGGACTAATGAGTACATGGGAGTGACATAAAGCTTGTTTAATGTCTAAGAAAGCTTGCTTGGCTTTGTCACTCCATTTTAAGTCATGGCCTTTCTTCAACATGTCTGATACGGGCTTTACAATATCCACGGATTTGGGTATGAACTGCCACGTGAAATTGATCTTGCCGAAAAAAGATTGAATCCCTTTTTTGCTACGGAGAAGTGGAATCTCTTGTATTCCTTTGACCCTGTCAAGATCCACTAGTACACCATATTGGAATATAATGTGTCCCAATACTTTACCTTTGAACACCCCCATGATTGGCTTTTGGGGGTTCAATGATATGCCAAGTGACTTGCACCTATCAAAAATATTTTTCAAATGAGTAGTATGATCATCTATTTTTATAAAAAATTGTAATATCATCCTAATATACTACAATAAACTTGAACAAATAATTAGAAAATGTGAATTCCATGGCAAGTTGGAATGTAGCAAC
Source organism: Picea mariana (assembly GCA_032191745.1). NCBI lineage: Eukaryota > Viridiplantae > Streptophyta > Pinopsida > Pinales > Pinaceae > Picea > Picea mariana. The sequence continues at coordinate 38,930 of JASDQU010242440.1, read as the reverse complement.
AATGTTCATGAGTCCAAAAGGCATGCAAGTATAATAGTTGGTTCCCCATGGGGTAGTAAAAGTAGTTTTATACCTGTCGTCCTTGTTTACTGCTACATTATTGTACCCTGAAAATCGATCTAGCATGGACATCATACTGGAACCTGTGACTGCTTGAAGCACATGTTCCATGCTAAGAAGTGGATAATTATCTTTTAAAGATGCCAAATTTAAATTGCGAAAATAAATACATACCCTTATCTCACCGGGATTCTTCCTTACTAGGACTACGTTTGCAACCCAATTCAAATATTTGATTGGTTCAATAATCTTGCCCTCATAGAGTTTCTGCAACTCTTGTTGTATTGTGGGGGGAACCTTTGGGTTCATGTACCTCTGTCGCTTCCTGAATGGTTTGGCACCTTCCTTCAATGGTATTGCATGATTTATGATCTTTGGATCATATGTTTTTAGTTTATCATAGGTCCATGCAAACACGTCTATGTATTCTCTCACCAAGGTTGTGACTTTTTGTCTTTCTTTTTTAGTGCAACCAATTCAAATATTGATAATCCTTGGTGTTTTTTCCAATCCAATATCTATCTCCACTACCTACTGATTTGCACAAGGTTTGTTGTGACCCACAAAAGCATCGTATCTGTCAAAAATTATTTCCAAAGGAACCAAACCTTTGGGAATCTTGTTTCTTTTCAACTGAATAAGTGGAGCGTCCTCTCCCTCATGTATCTCATCAATCACATGGTTAGAAAATTCATCTATGCAATTAAAAAAAATACATATTTTCCTTTCATATTCGAACACTTGCCATGAACCAATGTTATCGGAACAAAAGGATGAAAAGATATATCAACCATGTATTTGATATACCGATGGGGTGTGAATGGCTAGAATAATGTGGTCACAAAAACCATTGAGTCTTCCAGTTTGTTGAACATGTGAGGGATAACAATGATATTAAATGCATTAAAGAATTCCATTTCATCCCACACTGCATCCCTATATCTTCTTAGACGGGTGTTTCTAGCTTCACAATGCATCTTTACTTGGTTAACTATAAGCTCAGAATCCCCCTCTACCTTTAACATCTTGATTCCCATTATCTTGGCTCTCTAAAGACCTAGCAATAGATCTTCATATTCTTCCATATTATTAGTACAATCAAATTTCAAACAAAATGAAAATAGGAAAATCGTACCTGAGGGGTTTGTAGGGTTTATAAGAATAACCCCTGACCCGAACCAAGATCTGGTACCATCGAAGTGCATGGTCAATACTCGTTCATCTATACCTACATACATCGACATAGGTGGTTCTTCGTGGACTTATGAAATCACATAATCCCCCAACTCGATTTCATCTATTTCGGGAAACAACAGTTCATTTTCCACTTGTCGTGGATCTTCCACACAGTGTAACATTTTTTGTTCCTGATATATTCTTACTTTATTGTTTGGGAGTGATGGGGATGTCTACATAAGACTAGTCCATTTGAATGCTTCCTCCATCATTTGTTTCCCACTTCCTTGACAGAAGCATGCTCCATTTTTTTGGGCAATCAATCATTACATGAATATCCATGGAAAAAACATTTAATGGGAATATATGCAGACAGACTTGGAGGTTTTTAATCACCCTGCATACTTGTATTTCTCTTGCATCAACTGCCCGCATGTTCTTGTATGGTTTAGTGATCTGCAAACCCAACTCATGCGTGATTTTCAAAGTCATTACATTAGTAAAGCATTGGTATCTAACATGTAGTTTCTCAAAATTGAACCATTAACCAACAAGGAAATGTAAAAAGGAGCAGGATCATTATTGTTCTTACCCATACCAAGGTAGATTTGTGGGTTTTCATCCAAAAGATTGGTTGCATTACCTGGCCCAATAAATTGACTTATTTCTTCTCTCTGGCCCAGTATGTGAATCAGATCTTTGAAAGGCACATGAATATTAATCTTTGTTAGTTCTGATTCCAAAGAAAAGTTTGTAGGTTCTTGCTGAATTGGGCAGCCATTAAAGGAGCATCCTTTTCCATCACTAGTGCAGTTGGAGCCTTGTTATTTCTTGAGTATGTCTTGGTAATTTCAACCACCATACTTGCAGCTTTAGATCTGGCCTTTCAATGTGGTCAAGCATCACTTGGCTTCTGGAAATGGTCTGCATGTCAACATCGTACACATCAAAATGTTCAAAATTTGTGTGCATGAAATTTTGGGAACTTACCTGCCTACCGTTTGAAGTTCAGAAGGCTTTGGGATCTCTGATTTTATCCATCTTTGAGAGCATGTTGATTGAATCATCATGTCGACCAAATGGTTCATCTCCCTATTTAGGAGCATATATGTAGGTTGTCTATGTGAATACTGCACATCCTTGTTCATTGTGGGGGAGCTCGCAAGCTCTACAATAATGATTACTTGAAGAGTGATCAATGAAGTTGATGCTCTTCATGGAACTGGGACCTTTTGTTCATATTTCTTCTTCGCATGTTGGAATGAATTTTTGTGTTGGAAAGTTATTTGGTTTGCATGCATGTTTTGTTGGGTCTACATGTTCCTCTCCATCTTTACGACCTTGTTGTTTAGATTGTTCAACAAATCAATGATCTTAGAAGGAAACTCTTCTTTATCTACTACTACCTCTTCCTTGGGTTCCTGGAATCCTTTGACATGTGTGTCTTGGGGTCTCGTAACTTGTGGATCAAAGATCTTAGCAAGCACTAACTACACATTCTGGGCCGCCGAAATATTTCTATTGATATTTATTGCAATAGTAAAAGCGACCTCCAAATTCCAAGGTTTCTTTTCCTAGAGAAAAAATCCAAAGGATCCATCAAATCTTTTTAGATAATAAAGCAAAGCAATTTTTGCATTGGGTTTAACATTGTTAGGAATCCTATGATATATTTTAGAAAAGAGAATAATAAACTCAAAAATAGTTTCATTTTCATCTTTTTTGATATTGGAAATTGCATTGAGTAGAAAGGAGTTGTCCTATTTATTGGCCCATTTTTCAGTGAACTTTGTTTGAAAATTGTCTCATCCATCAATGAATGTTGTTGGAAGAGATTTGAACCATGTTCATGCATCCCCTTCAATGGGTTGCATGAATACTTTTTTCACTATGTCTTCATGTTCAATTTCTAGATCATCTACGAACTTCAAGAATGCATTGATATGGTCTTCAGCATAAATGGAATTGTTTCCTAAAAATTTTGGTAAATGGTCTCTGTATTTCATTGTGGGAATCACATTAGGTTGACCCTGTAGTTGATTCAAATCTAAAGAAGCATAGACCATAAGAGAAATTCTAACATCCATATTTCGAATTGGATTTGAAACAAATGGAACAAAAAATGAAGGAATAGAAGGAGAGTTTAATGTAGGCGACGAACTAATCATCGATATAATTGATCTATTATGGAGTAAATTTTTTGGTTCTTCGAGGATTGGAAATAGATTCTATGTTGGATCAAATAGAGGTGATATTATCAATTTCCCTAGTGAAGTCGACCTTGTTTCATGTAGATTCGCCAAGTGAGTTTAAAATTAAAAAAAAATGAAAATAGAAATCTTACCGGTATCGTTATTGAAATCCAGGAATGACGACAAGTCCTCTGTTGATTTTCCTGCAAACCCAACACACAACTAATAATACAAATAAAACATCTTTATTAATTATTAGCAGAACTAGGTTATCAATGAAACATTAGCGAAAGGATTAAAAACATAAATGAATCACACATTGCATAATAGATTTCAGATAAACAACCCCTGGAAAAATCCTTGCAGGAAAACCATATCTGTGATGATTTTATTGCTATAAAATCAAGGCTCCCTTCCTAGGATAATGGCCCTTCAGAGGATTACATTGCAGTGATATCCTAGTCCACTTGGCTTCTATCTCCCTCGCTACCTCTTTACAACTTTCCTCAGCCTTCCCCACTCACACTTGGATGAATTCTCTTCACCTGTTCAATGAGATCTCCTCAATCTCTACTCAATGTGTCTCACACACCCTCACACTCTCTGTGAGTCTCTCACATTATGTATGTGACTCTCTCACCTCCTCACACAATGTGTCTCATCCTCTCACTTAGGCTTCCTTTTATTACATTGAGTTAACCCTAAATCCAAAACCATAGATTTCCTAAAGTGATCAACAGTTGAGATCTAATCTCACATTCACTTTAAATCTAATGGACAGGACTTAATAAACTCACTTAAGTTACTAATGCCAAGTAAAATTAAGCATTCAAATTAATTAATTAAAAGGACATTCACTTTAATTAATGACTTATAAAGTGAACTTCCTAAAGTTTTCTAAAAGGTTACAAGGATGAATTCCACATGCTAGACACCGAGCTTATGTGGAAGTACCTGTCCGATGCTAATACATCAACACTCCCTCTTAGCGATGAAGTTACTTCTACCACCTGGAGGTGGCTCTATCTTCGCTATCAAATATACTACCATGCCTGCTCTAGATTCTCCCTTTGACATGAAAGGTATCTCAGTTGTCTCGCTCAAACTTGTCTGAGAATACTTGTTGCCTATGATCCTAGAAGCCTCCTGCTTCTAAGCATCCTACATGGTCATTTCATACGATGACTTCTTATGGAAATACTTGGAAGGTTGATCCTTCCCACTTGAAACTGANTTTTTTCTCTCTAACTCCAAAGACATCTGCTTTGTCTGAGCTAGATCCTCTATGCATGATCATCGCCTGTCGATCTTAGAATAAGACCTCATAACCCTTCTTCTCAATCGTCGAGACTGAGAGCACACTCCTCCTAATTTTTTGCACCCATAACACATTCGTCACTCTAAATATGCCACTTGAATCCATCTGAAATGGCACTGTTCCAGAGCCCTACACTGCATGCTTGGTCCCCATACCAATTTCCACATACAATTCTGAGTTAGACTTTGTGAATCTCTTGAACACCTCTTGTGCTCTTATCATATGAGATGCGGCTCCACTATCTATCAACCATTCATCAGTTGATTCCTAAGGTAGTCTAGGAAACAAGTAAGAGATCTGAATGCTCAAATTTCTTGGAAAACTCATCCATTTGAGTCTTTTCCAATGCAACTACATTTGGTTGCATCTCATTTCCCCTCTTCTTCTTGTTCAGACATTGACCTGCATAGTGCCAAAACTTGGGACATGCATAGAAATTGACCTTGCTCATGCCCTTCTTTCCATCTCGAGAGGTAGACTCTCCACTAGAAAACTTATTGAACTTTCTCTTCTTTACCTGGCTGGAAAAAGCAATGTTCTCATCATCATTCTTGTGCCAACCTCCATTTAGTTCTTCATCTCAAAGCTCTTCCTGAATGAAGTCATCCCACAACCTTGACCAATCAGGGAGGGCCTCTCATGCCATGCTTCCTTTGATGAATGATGTCCACTCCTTCATGAATCCTTTGAGTGTCATCGTCACCAACTCTAAATCAACCATTGTCTTCCTAACTGTATCCAGTTCATCTCGAACCTATCGGATCCATGTGAGACAACTTGTCACTGTATTTGATCCTGTCATATTTGTATCCCTAAGCTTCTCTCTCAACACCATTTTGAGATTCTCATTCTTGCTTTGAAATAAACCCTTCAGAACCTCTCACATGTCCCTAGTTTTTGTCTTTCCTGATAAATGAGGGATCAAATGATCCTTCACTCCATATAGAATTATGCGCCTGGATGTCACATCCTTTTGATATGGATGACCAATTTTTTCGCTTCTGTTGGAGGATTTATCTGAGTATTAACAAATTCCCAGATCTTGTTCTCCATCAACACCGACATAATTCTCTCCTTCCAAGGATTGTAGTTGGACACCTCGTCCAACCTGTCTTCAAACGATAAACTAGATGTGGCCATCTCCACAACCTGTTGATAAAATCAAAATTTGGCTGCTCGGACCTCTCGCTACAACCGTCACTTATATATATTTTAACCTTGTACAATATTTTACTGTTAACATATTTTCATTAAAAGAACATAAAATATACAATGGAAAATACACACATTACATAGAGATTTTTCCCCTGGAATTCACACCATACATTATTTACAATACAATATACATATAGGAGCCTGTAGCATCCAAAACCCTAATCCAATAACTCAGATTAGTCAACAACCCTAATTCATTAACCGGAAATAGAAAACCATCGATGAAAAACCATGTGTTGAAAAACCGCCCTAAAACGGACACAAAAACCGGTAAAAAAAATTCGAGGGCGTTGTCCCCAAATCCCCTAGGAAGGGGGCACTAGGCCCCCCTCTTACCCCCCTGCATGCCTGCCGCAACATAGACACTAGTTCTAGTTGTGCAAATAATATAACACATATCCAACATTCTCCCACTTGTTTTCTTTGCATACAGGGGGTTACAAGGTTACATAGTTAACAATCCAGGGCAACAATGCCCATAGATCCTCTACACCAAGAGAAATTCTCAGTGCTCACATATTTTGTTAATGAATCTGCAACATTCTTCAAAGTGTCCACCTTCATCAACAACACCTTCTTTTCTTCAACCATGTCTCTCACAAAGTGATATTGAACATCAATATGCTTTGTCTTTGAATGATAAGTTGGGTTCTTCGCCATAAAAATTTCACTATGACTGTCCCAATCTATCATAACAACTTGTTGTACCAACCCAATACCTGAACACAATCTCTATAACCATACTGCTTCCTTTCTTGCATGAGTGGTTGTCATGTATTCAACTTCTATAGTTGAAATTGCCACTACAGACTGTCTTTTGCTAATCCAACTGATTTCTCCTCCAAATAGGTTAAACACATACCCGCTTGTAGATCTTCTACGATCCATATCTCCAACCTAGTTTGCATCCACAAAGCCATGTATGTCTAACACTCTATCCAAACTCGGTCTTCCTTGGTAGCACAATCCATAACTAGTAGTGCCACACAAATACCTGAAAACCCTCTTTATTGTTGTCCAATGCTCCTTCCCTAGTTTTGACATATACCTTCTCAAAACTCCCATTGCATGTGCAATGTCTAGTCTAGTACATACCATTGCATACATCAAAATGCCAACCGCAACTGCATATGGAACATGAGACATGTCCTCCTCCTCTTCCTGTGTCTTGGGACACTGATCCGCAGATAAATTTATACCTACAAGAATAGGGACCCTGACCGGTTTACATTCTTGCATATTGAACCTTGCAATATTGTCTCGACATATTTTCTCTGATTTAACTAGAGTTTCTTGTTTTTCCTATCTCTTTTAATTTCCGTGCCCAAAATGAAATTTGCAGCACCAATATCCTTCATGTCAAATTTAGAGGACAACCTAGTTTTCACATCCTAGATAATCTCCTTGTTGTTTCCTATCAACAACATTTCATTCACATACAAGACCAAATAAATCAAATGATCACCAATTAATTTAAAATACGCACAATGATCCTCTTTGTTTCTTGTGAAGCCAAGTTCCAACATATAAGTATCAATTTTTTGATATCACATCCTTGGTGATTGTTTTAAACCATACAGGGACTTTTTCAACTCGCATACCAGCTCCTTCTTTCCCTTCACAACAAAGCCTCATGGCTTCTTCATGTAGATTTATTCTTCCAGATCCCCATGTAGGAATGTTGTCTTCACATCCTCTGTTCTACTTCAAAATAAAACGCAACATAAACAAATAAAATAAATATAATAGAGGTTAACTTGGCAACAAGAGAAAAAATCTCACCAAAATAAATTCCCTCAACATGGGAATAACCCTTTGATACTAACCGAGCTTTGTATTTATCCACTTTCCCTTCTACATTCAACTTCCTTTTAAATACCCATTTGCTTCCAATGGGATTTCTTCTAGTTGGCAACTCCACTGGATCCCAAGCCTCATTCTTATCCAAGGCTTTCATTTCTTCGACCATGGCCTTTTTCCATAGTTTTCCATCCTTTGAATCCACTGCTTCCCTAACAGTTCTAGGATCATCATCAGTAATAGACAAAGCAAAATTTGAATGGAAATCAAGTGGAGTATACCTTTCCTGTAACCTTTTTTCCCTCACCGGTCTCCTCAATACTGAAGTATGAGGATCTTCTTCTTCTAATTCATGTTCTTATGTAGAGTTTGATTCATCATCCTTTGGCTCAAACTCTATTTTCTCTGGTTCTTCCTTACTTGGTAGGACTTCCTCTTTGACAACATCCTTCATTTATCTAAATACCACATCTCGGCTATACATAACCTTCTTAGTTTTTGGGTTCCAAATCTTATAACCTTTGAAACCATCTTTATACCCAATACATATACACTTTTCATCCTTCTTATCTAGTTTACAATTGTTTTTCTTTTGAGCATGAACATAGGCCTCATAGCCAAATAACTTTAGATGTGTGAGAGAGGGTTTCTTACTAGTTCATACCTCATGTGGAGCCTTTCCAGTTAGTGTTGATGAGAGTTATTGGTTGACCAGGTAACATGCAGTACCCACTGCCCCTGCCCATAATTCTTTCCCTAACTCGGCACCAATAAGCATGCACCTTGATTTTTCCATCAACATCCTGTTCATCCTTTCTGCAACTCCATTATGCTGAGGTGTATAAGGAGTAGTCTTCTACATTTCTTACAGAATTATTCAAATTCATTCTCGCGGAACTCTCCACCATTATCCATCCTCAACACCTTAACTCTTTTCTCTGTTTGATTCTCAACAAGAGCCTTAAACTCTTTAAACCTGTCAAATACTTCAGATTTCTTCTTGAGGTAATATATCCAAGTATTCCTCAAGAAGTCATCTATAAATGAGACATAGTACATAGATTTTCCCAATGATGAAGCCGTCAAGGGTCCAAACACATCATTGTGCACTAGCTGTAAAATTATTTTTTCCGTCGTTGCACCAGAGGGGAATCTTACCCGATTTTTCTTCCCATATACACAATGTTCATAGAAATAAAAATCTAGAGAGAAATTAGACATACCTTCAACCATATCTTTACCATGTAGTAGTCAAAGACTCTTCTCTTCGATATGCCCCAATCTTTGATGCCATAGCATAACCTTTTCTCCAGAGACTATAAGAGTTTTTTTCTTCTTCTGCTCCAATATCAAGAACAATGGAACTATTACACCCATTACTAATAGTTCTTCCTTGCAACTTATACAGAGTTCCAATCTGAACTCCCTTCAACAACACCATTTCTCCTTGAACCATCATGTAGGTTTCTTTTTCAAATATTGTTTTTACCCTTGCATTGTCCATTTTTCTTACATAAATCGAAATTTTGGCCAATTCTGGGATGTACAGAACACCAGGAAGTGTTCTAATCCTTCCATATATGAGCCTCAACTTGAGTTTTCCTCTTCCTATGATTCTGGATGTCAAGTCATCACCTAGGAAAACATTACCTCCATCATGCTTTTCATATTCACAGAACCACTCCTTGTGGGGAGTCATATGAAAGGATGCACCTGGGTCAACCAACCATGCCTCATGATCTAGATCTATGCTTGAAGAAAACAAGTACACATCTCCTCCTTCCTTGGAGGTCTTTTCTTCTGTAGAGGGAGCACCTTCAGATCCCTTCACTTTATCAATGCTTTTGGATATACATTGCTTCTTGAAGTTCCCTTCTTTTCCACATCTCCATCATACCTTTACAAACTTTTCGGGAGATTTAGATATACCCTTACACTTAGATCTCCCACTTGAGGACTTAGATCTATTTCTTTCCTGTGAGCATCCTCTTGCAAATAATTCAACTATGCGTTGTCCTTCCATGTTCTTCCGTCTCATCTCCTTCGACAACAAGGATGAGACCACATCATCAAAACTCAACGTAGTTGTATTACTACCTATGGCCACAACCATACTATCCCACGAGTCCATTAAAGAGCACAGTAAACTGATACACTTATCTTCATTTGAAATTTTAATCTCAATGGATAAAAATTGACTTACCACAATATTGAATGCATTCAGATGCTCTGTCACCAAGTCTCCATCTCTCATCCTCAGGTTATACATCTTCTTCGGTGGGAAAAAAGTATTTACCAGGGATTTAGACTGATACAAGTTCCCTAACTTATTCCATAACTCCTTGGCTGTATCTTCCCCCAACATATTGAGTAACACTAAATCTGAGAGACGCAATTAGATTGTGCTCTTTGCCTTCCGATCCAACAGTTTCCAGTCATTTGCTGACATTCTTGTAGGTGCAGTACCTGGATCCACCGCAATCCACTGATCTCTATCTATCAACAGATCTTCCATCTTGAGCTTCCAAAATTCAAAGCTTTTCCCATTAAATTTCTCGATCTCTATTTTCGAATTGCTCACCATTTCTTTTCACTTGAAGAGTCAATACTGCATATCTCCCACTGTAACAAGGCTTATCACAGTCCCGAGCCAAACCTATGACCACAAAGGCGTCCCCCTGAAGCCAATAATTTCTTTGATACCAAATGTAGATTTTAACCTTGTACAATATTTTGCTGCTAACATATTTTCAATAAAAGAACATAAAAGACACAATGGAAAATACACACATTACACAGAGATTTTTCCCCTGGAAACCCAAACCGGGAAAACCAACATATTCTATATCATTCAAACGATACATTGTTTACAATACAATATACATATAGGATCCTGTAGCATCCAAAACCTTAATCCAATAACCCAAATTAGTCAACAACCCTAATTCCTTAACCATAAGTAGAAAACCATCTGTGAAAAACCATGTGCTGAAAAACCACCCAAAAACAGACACGAAAATCCGTAAAAAAATTCCCCCAAACCCCCATGCATCCCCCTCCCACTGCCCAAGATGGGGGTGCTACGCCCCCCTCTTACCCCCTATGCACCCGGCGCAACATAGACACTAGTTCTAGTCATGCAAAGAATATAACACATATCCAACAACTTCCTTGCAGACAACCAATTCCTTCACCCATACGACCACTTCATAAACTACCAGTTGTTATCTGCTCTGTGCAGATTGCCTCTGCCTAGACGTATGTTCCTCTTGTTGCCTCAGCCTGTGATCAATAGTTTGGTGGCTGTAATATCTACAATATGCACTCCTCTGAGCAGTTGGTGGATCCTAGCTGCAAATCGCGCTTGCACCTATGCCTCTACTCAGTCGATCTCGTCTTTCTCTACTAGATGTTGGTTGTTCTAGTAGCTCACTTCCCCATGCCTGTGCAGTTCGAAGGATCCAAACAATGGATACAAAGTACAAAAACATGACTTGCTTCAACTGGCTCCTACAACCTTCAACCAACAACTCCCTCTCAGATCCATTGCAATTCAACCACCCCTGTCGTGCCTTCTTCTGTTGGCCCGCATGCACTTGCAGCTCCTTTACACACCTATGCCACACCCTTGTCATCAATTCTATTCACCCTAGATTTTTCCAACTCCTTGCATCATGCTAACTATCTTCATGGATCGAGCGGCTCCAACAATAAAACGATAGTCCAAACTTTCAACAACCACAACTCCTGATCTCAAAAAAATCTTCTGCAACAACCGATCCACTCTCTCTATAGCGTACAATCAATCTGTACGTCATATAGTCAATCTATACCATACGACAATTTTTTTTATTATTCAATCTTACCCAATAACTAAAAAACATTCCTACAGACTACAAACGTGGAAAATAGGAATTTTCCCGTAGATATGAAATTCTCGTTACCAAATCTTGATCTCATGTTCCTAGTTTCCTCAGAGTCTCGGCTTGGATACCATGTTGATTTTCTTGCAAACCAACACATGACTAATAATACGAATAAAATATCTTTATTAATTATTAGCACATCTAGGTTATCAACAAAACATTAGCGGAAGCATTAAAAACATAAACCAATCACACATTGCACAATAGATTTCGGGTAAGTAAACCTTGGAAAATGGAAAACTAGATCTGTGATGATTTTATTACTATAAAATCAGGGTTGACTTCCTGGGAGAATGACCCTTCAAAGGATTACAATGCAACAATATCCTAGTTCACATGGATGCTATCTCCCTCCTTGCCTCTTTGAAACTTTCCTCGGCCCTACCCACTCACACTTGGATGAACTCTCTTCACCCACTCAATCATATCTCCTCACTCTCTACGCAGTGTGTCTCACACACCCTCACACTCTCTGCGAGTCTCTCACATTGTGTATGTGACTCTCTCACCTCCTCACATAATGCGTCTCATCCTCTCACTTAGGCTACCTTTTATTACATTGACTTGACCCTAAATCCAAAACCCTAGATCTCCTAAAGTGATCAATGGTTGAGATCTAACCTCACGTTCACTTTAGATCTAATGGATAGGACTTAATCAACTCACTTAAGGTATTGATGCCAAGTAAACTTAGGCATTCAACTTAATTAATTAAAAGGACATTCACTTTAATTAATGACTCATAAAGTGAACTTCCTAAAGTTTTATGAGAGGTTACAAGGATGACTTCCACATGCTAGACACCGAGCCTATGTGGAAGTACCTGTCCGATGCTATTACATCAACATCCCCAACAATGGCACCAAAATGTTAGCGGACTTTTCTGCACCTAGATCTGATATAAAACAACAATAAAATCAACAAGAAAAGTATCTAACTATAGAGAATACTACCCCAAAAGTGTCACAGACATATCCCTCTCCATTCAGGTTGGTGCTTTCCAACCTCAGGGGGGTGTCCCTAAGTCCTCTTCCTATTGTCTTCACCTGTAAATCTTCACAATAAGATCATAAAAACAACAACAAAAGATTTTTTTTATGGCCGTGATTAAATAGCCAAAGGGTTTAAATGTTTGTGGAGGAATCCCCGCAATGTTAGCTAAGAAAATATGGAAATAAAGATAGAAGATGTGATATTAAATGGTTGAAAACACCAAAATAATCTGCTAAAACTACTAAATCATGCACAAGTAACATCAACAATACCCACAATCCATGAGGACTTGATACAAGCACAACAATGGTTCTCTTTCTGAAATTGCCAAGCCACTTTTTGCACCAGAGAGATAGATTACAAAAATGGTACTACGACGATTCTTGCACCTGAGAATAGAATCTAGAATAGAGATAATGAGAGAAAGAAGCAATGGAGCATGTTGTTACCGAAGAAGATCCAACCCTATGCCCATGGAGAAGCCTGAATAATATAGGAAAGAGGGAACATATCCCAATGAAGAGAAACTCCTTAATCCATGCACCTGAGTGGGTCCAAGGGTGAGTGAGGTGGCCATGTGCCTCAACTGCTAGGAGTAGTGGCTCCATGTGCTAGTGCCATCTAAAGAGAAGTGGAATTAAGCTCCAGTGCTTTGAGTGTAACTGAGTCCAATTGATATGTCACTGAGCAATAACTCCATGCATGCAATCATAAGTGTGGGAGAAATGATGGTGGGAAATGGGAGGTGCCCTAGTCAAATAAGGAGTCTATAGTTAGTGAAGTGGCCACTGAACTGGAGAGAAATGTGCCCCATGTGGGAGTGAAGTGAAGAAAATGAAGTGAAGTGGGGTAAAGGGGGAGTGAAGTGGGGGAGAGAGGGAGTAAAAGGGAGGCACCTCAGTCAATTGGAGAGAGTATGAGTCTAACTGCTGACAAAGTGAGAAAGAAAGGGAGTGAAGTGGAGAGATAAAAGGTAGGTTCCCTAGTGTAACTCAACTAGGATACCTTGTAAGCATCAATCATGTGCCACCTCCCCTACAACTCATGCATGAACTCTCACACTGAATATAGTCTGAGTTTAAATCAAGATGAGGAGAGAGAAGAATGGTAGGCACCATCAATGAGGAGAGAGAATAACAATAGATTCCCTCAATTAAATTAGTTTGACACCTTGTAAACTCCTCCATGCACCACTACGGCTCCTGACTCAAACATGTGCTCTGTTGACTCAGACATGATCTCAGTCAACTATGGAAAACTGCCAAATCAATGTGTAATCCAAATATGCACCCTAACTCTACCATGTGTCACTAATATAAGATGTCGTGTGTGACCTCCCAAGGTTGCCACATGTCACGTCCTAGCACGTCTAAGTGTCAACTCCACCAAGTTGTCATGTGTCACACTACATGTCATGCTGCTAAAAATAGAAAGTGCTTGCATGTCAATGAAATTAGGCTCATCGGACTCAGTTTTCTGCAAGGAATCTAAATATGTGTTCATATTTGACACACAAGCACTGTTATAAATAGACATGTCTCACATGTCATCTAGAAAGGGATCACTGGAATCGTGAGCTCACAAAGAATTTGAATATGTAACCAAAACTGCCATGCAAACCTCAGAACTTTGTCTCCTCAAAAGTAGGAGAACTACTAAAGATAGCCATCTCCATCCGCTCTCATAAAAAAACTTGCGTAGCCTCTGTCTCTGAAACAAGGAAATCACCACTGAACCACTCTATACCTGACCTCAAAGGGAACCAACCTTGGCTCAGAACCAAGTTGTATCTGGGAAATTATCTGAATTGCAACCATATGGAATACAATGGCTCCTAACCCTCAGGATTTCCAAGTGAGAAAAGCTAGGGGTTAATAGGACTGATCTGATTTCAATGACTCAATTTATTAAAAATTACATAACATATTTAAATTTTAATGAAAAAATTATATTTTAAATATTTCAAACCATAATTTCAAAAAATTATTGAAACTTTGAAAGAAAGCATTATGAATAAATAAGCAGGAACATTTAAATGACAAGTAATGTTCCACCATCGCCTATATTGGTATCCTCATCATTAGTATCACCCTTTGCCTCCTGTCTAGCCTTTACCTCTACCTCGATCCTCTAGAGACATCAGTGAACACCTCCCACTTTTGATGAAACTATCTAATCGAAGCCTTAAAATATGGCAGAAAATGCTTAACATGCATAATCAATGATTTTGGTTTGAGTGAAAGGTATATTTTTGCTAAGGCCATGTCAGAGGAGTTCAACAATCAATACCACCAACATCAAGGTACATAAAGGGTTTGGTGCTCTTGATTAAATGCCAATCCCATACCTCATACGTGATAGAATCCAATGAAAACGTTACAGTCCTACCAATCTTGAAATCTTGAAAACTGTTAAGTCTGCTGGATTTTTAATGGGATATGGAATTCCACTTTCTCCATATGAAGTCCGATGAGGTTGGAACCACTCTTGGACATCCTGAAACAATTAATGGTATTGTTAAAAATTTAAGTAAGAGGATAAAAAAGAAAGATAAAGGAAATGCCATCTTTTACGTTAAAGGAAATGTCAACTTTGTTATCCCCATTTTGTGAGAGAACAAACGAGATGATGTCTCGAGGCCCTCAGGTTGTAGACATGGACTATCAAGAGACAAATTGACCAATAATGTCCATTTGTATAGATGGAGACCCACAACATCCACCACAGCTCCAGGTTGATCATGACGACATCCACCACAACTCCAGGTTTATCATGACGACATCCACCACATCAGTTTGCCTCCAGAAGACATTGGGTCTTTCTCCATGAGGTACAAGTCAGATATTATGGTGAGTTTAATTTCAATATGAGGCATTTGAGTTTGTTACATCTACTACTGCTTTTGATTATGTGACATTTGCTTGGACGTTATGCTCTTTTCCTTGTTTCACCTTGGTGGTTGACATTGCACCCTAGTAAGTGGGTCACCTTTAGGGATAGGTATGCTACTGGGAGGTCCTTTGGAAAATTCATAATGTCGTTCTCAACCATACTTGCCACTTTCCATTCTTCATCCCCTCATCTCCTCACCTTTTGGGTTTTTTGGGTGTATTGACCAAAGAAGGGGTTGTCCCTCACTTCATGGGAAGAAGGGGTTGAAGGCCCAGAGGCTTGTGGTTTGAAAAAGATAAAATCCTAATTATGAAGCTTCCAAATGCTCACCCAAAGAGGTCTTGATAGCAATGAAAATCTTCTCCTAAAAAAAAATTCAAAGACTTGCAAAAACAAAATAACATTATATAAATGCCCCCACTTGTTGAGGTGTGTACACTCATGTGGTGTCCCTTTCTTTCCTTGTATATGATACTCTATGTATCTCTAGCTTCAAGTGGCCTTGTTAAGGGCCCGCATGCCGGATGATGACGACATGCCTTTGGAGGCCTAGAAGACATCATGGATGACCTCACCTGGCCCCTATCACCCAAATGACTTGCCTAGGAGGGGAAAAATGTCACTCTTTGGGGTTTGACGTCACCTAGGGCTAGGGTTTGGTGGTGATGGAGTTGTTACTCATTAACACTTGGCATGATTTGACTGGAGGAGGCATAAATTGAAGGAAGAGAACTTGGCGCATGAAGAGAAAGCTCTAGAAGCCCCAACGACCTCCACCTTTTTCTCCAATGACATGGAAAAGTGTCAAAACGTCTCCCTAGAGGGGTGATGTCTTACTTAGGGTTTTTCTTTCATGTGCAAAGTAAAAATTGAATATTATTATTTGTGTAAAGGGGAAAAACAAGGGTTGTTTCCCCCTTATTTTTTGTTTACCCTAAATTATGTGGACAAACAATGTTTAAGACATTTTGTATAAATAGAGATCACTTGAATCTCATTTCATAAGATAACTCTCCCATTGTGAAAAGTACTTGGCTAACATTTTCACTATGCTTGAGGATTTATGGTGTTTATCTCTTGTGAAAATGATTTTTTGTGTCTATATCTTGGTGATTGGATGAGCTAAGGTGGTGCGCACCTCTTGGAGACTTGCTTTCTTGCTATTGGATGGTAATTTGCTTGGTGAACTAGGATTTGATCTCTCTCTTTCTTGGAATTGGTAAGGAAAAATTTTCATTGTTAGTTATTTCTTTCTCTTTTTTGGTTATTGTTGGTTTAAACCCTAGGATTATGTTGGATACACCCTCCACTAAGCTTCATTTAATTTGCTAAGTTTACAAGTCATTTTGCAAGGGTTGCTAGGAGGAATATGAGTGTGTATACCCTCCTATAATTTACCCTAGTTTGATTAGGATACCCTAGGGAGTAAGAGTATTTACACCTCTAGGGATATTGTTGATCCAACTTATGTTTAAATACACCATTCACCCAAATATTAAATGCACTAATATGATTTTTGCATTGGATATATACAATACTTGCCTCGGTAAACGCAAAAAATCACTCTTTTGAGATTGTCAAATTTGGAATCAATTATATGCTTTATGTGCTTGGTTGAGCCACTAGGGCATCTTAATTGGCTAAGTATTTCTTGCTTCTGTTATAAATTTTCATCTATAGCCATTAGGGCTGCAGAAACCCTAATACATTTTCACTAATAACTCACTTTTCAACTGTCGAAAGTTGCTAAAAGTTTGCCACATTAATCTACTAAGGCTAGCACACTTTTTGGGTGGATTATTGGCAAGTTTTGAAGGCTGATTTATTTGTTGTAATAAATTGTTTGTTACAGCCATAACACTGATAATTACTTCTGCATAACTTGTTTACAACAGACTTACATTGTTGCTAAATTTTTATGCTATCTTCTTGAGCTAAACTAGTCATTTGCTAGCTTGTCTCTTGTACTTTTTTACTAAGCTTTGAGCAACTTTATTTTGCAGCTGTCATTATAGTTTTGTTGCTGATATACATCATTGTTTACTGCTGAAATTAGGGACAACAAGATTAAATTTCTTGTCCACCTAACATTATACACATATACTTGGCTTCTTCTCGTGTCTCGGGAAGGTACATCACTCTTTACGGGTAATTTGGTCTCTTGGAAAATTTTGGATACCAGCATGACTCTTTCTCATGCCTTTCCACACTCTCTATCTTGACCTATAGGGGGAGTCTCCTCATCTCTCCACTTTTCGTCTTGTTTCCCCCAAGGTCACCAAGTTTCCCCCCTTGAGGTGATTCTTTAATCTCTAAAGTGATAGGAATACTTGCCTAAGGTGACTGTGGGTAGGTGTTCTCAACATTGTCACTATTTGGTGGTTGGGTCGGGATTTTCCCAACCTACAATTTGTGCAATAACATTTTGGTGCCGTAGTCAGGGAGGATTTTGAATCCTCTTCCGAACCCTAATGACACTTTGGAAAACTATCCCAAAGCCTCTTCCCTAGCTTGCCTGGTGAATCCACCTAAAGGACGTTCCCTTTTTACTTTTGATGATCTCTTATTGAAGCTCATTTGGTGACACCACCTTCCAAGAACCATTCTTCCCTTAATCCTTTTGCCCCCAGGGAGGTTCAAACCTTCTAAGGTTTATCGAAGAAGGCCTCCCCTCAAGTCACCTGCTATCAAAACCCTTTTCCACAGTACCCTTCCCCTTGCTCCAATGGATCACCCTTGGGAAAAATACCTCTACAAACCCCTTAACATGGCCACCATCCCTGGATACCCAAACACAATGTTGAAAGAGTCTCACAAATGGTTGCCAAAGTTTCTGGGAAGCAATGTCATCTTTGCAGACGATCATCTTTATGTCGTAGGTCGAGACATGGAAAATGCAAAAGTGGAACATGAGGATGTAGCCATGAGACTACTAGCCTCATATTTGATCGAAGATGCCCAAAGGTGGTTCAAAGGGATACCTAGCAATCATTTGGCATCTTATGAGGATTTTTCCAAGTTATTCAAGAGCAGACGGACAATGAAGAAATACAATGGGATGCTTCTAGCCCAATTCAATTAGATAAAGAAAAAGGAGAATGAGACACTGAGTGAATTTGACACCAGATTCGACAGGTTATACAATCATATTCCGAAATATTTATGTCTTACAACTGCAACAATTAGTATCCTTTATGTGAATGCATTTGATGGGAAATTTCTCTTTATTTTGAAGGACAAGAAGCCCACTTCTTTGGCCCAAGCCAAAGAGTACAGTGTAGAGATTGAAGAAAAACTCCTTGAATCAAAGGTAGATCCTTTTCGATATCCTCGTGTCAAGGTAGAAGCAAAGACTAAGGCTTCTAGTAGTAGTGCTCATGATCTGATTTCCCTCCTGACTAAGAAGATAGATCATATGAGTACTCAATTTATCCAAGCACGAAATCATATCATGGGTCATTTGACTACTGTGGAGAGAAATCAATCTTCCTCCAGGCCTCAATTTACCAGACAATGGAGAGATGCCACAGGTTGGAAACTGAGGCCTCAATAAGAGGCAAAGGCCCTTGATAATTTGAAACTGGTTGTGATGGTTGACATAGAAAAAACACCTTGGTGTTCTCCATGCCAAGAGCCTCACCGAGAAGATGAGTGTCCCTGATGAGATGAATACCCTCCCGACAGTATGAATTTCATGGATATGATCTATAATTTCCAAGAGGAATAAGTCACACATGAATAAATCAACGAAGCCAACAGATAGGGGGAAACAGAAGGGAGAATCTGAGCCTTGAATAAGTTGATAGACAATTAGAGGAAGGAGATAAAGAAGAGGGAATATTTGACATACACTAGAAGAAATAAAGCTTCAGCCTCTCCATCATAGCTTTTTGCTCATCCTCCATTATCAAAGAAGGTGGTCCTTCCACCTCTACCTCCAGTACATGAGTTTCTTCCTAAGCCAACTCCCACATATGAGATTCAGTTGAATATAGATGTTGCAGCCATGTTTGGAAAGTTGAATATGATGGTCCCGGTGACAGAGATGTGCAAGATCCCTTTTGTTTGGAAAGTTATTACAGGTTTCAACTGAGAAAGAAGACCCTCTGATCATTTTGAACACTATGTATCTCGATTGGCAAAAGGACAATAGCCCTCCTTTCTATCTTTCATTAGGTATGAATGGCCTCCTCTTGAACAATCAATCTATGTTGGATTCTGGGGCATTTGCGAATGTCATGTCATTAAAGGTAATGGGACAACTTGGTTTGAAGACAACTCGACCCTATGGAAGAGTATGTGGCATTGATTCTAAAAGGGTCAAGGTTTATGAGTTATGTGAGGACATTGAGGTCTTTTTGATTGAATTTCCACATATCAGCCTCCTCATGAATATAATGGTGATTGATGTTCCAGATGCTTGGGGGATTCTCTTATCGAGAAGTTGGTCTGCTAATCTTGGGGGTTTCCTTAGCATGGACCTCACCCATGCACACATCCCCATGGGAGCTGGCACTTATGAGGTATTATACAGTCGAGAGAGAGTTTACAAGCATGTGACTGATCCCAACAGTTATGACTACACAAGTGAAGATGAGTTTGATGAAGTCCCAAACACCATTGAGTACAATCCACAAAATTTTCCTTTTATGCAGGAAGACTCCATAGACATGCTCCTCCCAAGGACAAATGAATACAAAGAAAAACTTGCAAAGTTTCAAAGGAAAGAACCAAGGTCTATCCAAATATTGAAGAATGAAGATAAAGAATGCAAAGAAGCCATCAAAAGGGCAGTTAATGCAAAACCTCTTTCTTATTTATACATTGAGAATATACCTTACATCAATTACAGTGAAGGAAGTCTTGTGCTCATGCAGGACAAAAATAAGGGCAAGCTCAAGTATGAATAGAAGGAATGGCTTGGCCCTTACATCGTCAAGAAGAAGTCCGATAAAGAAAAGTATTATTTGACAGCTTTGGATGGGAGAAAGATGCCATTACCAATGGATGGATCTCTTCTTTGACCTTATATTCAGGTCACTTGACTTCTTCAGGGCCTAGGCCCCAGGTAAGTAGGTAAGTCATATTGCTTTCCTTGCATTTGCATCTTGATTGCTCATATTATTTTAGATGCATTTGATATTTCATTTTTCTCTACTTTCATATTGATTTCATGCTTAGTTTAGAAATTTTTGAAAAATGATAAAATTTTCTTTTCTAGATTAGTTTTCATATTTGATTTTGATATATATTGATGACGGGTGATAGAACCACCCTAGATTTTACAGTTTGTTGTTTCGATTTAGGCACATGTCTACCAGGAGATGTTGTGCTTCTCATGCACTCTATGACGAGCACATGTCCCCAAGTAGGAGCCAAATGTTATCCCCATTTTGTGGGATAAGGAAGGAGATGATGTCTCGAGGCCCTTAGGTTGCAGACATGGAGTATCGAGAGACAACTTGACTAGCAGTGTCCATTTGCATAGATGGAGACCCACCTCACCACCACAACTCCAGGTTGATCATGAAGGCATACACCACATCAGCTGGCCTCCGGAAGACATTGGGTCTTGCTCCATGAGGTACAAGTAAGGTATTATGGTGAGTGTCATTTCAATATTTGAAGCATTTGATTTTGTTACATCTATTACTGCTTTTGATTATGTGACATTTGCTTGGACATTATGCTCTTTGCCATGTTTCACCTTGGTGGTTGACATTTCACCCTAGTAAGTGGGTCACCCTTAGGGATAGGTATGCTACTGGGAGGTCCTTTAGACAAGTCATCGTGCCATTCCTGAACATACTTGTCACTTTCCATACTTCATCCCCTCATCTCCTCACCTTTTGGGTTTTTCGGGTGTACTAACCCAAGAAGGGGTTGTACCTCACTTCATGGGAAGAAGGGGTAGAAGGCCCAGAGGCTTGTGGATAGAAAAATATAAAATCCTAATTATGAACCTTCCAGATGCTTTCCCAAAGAGGTCTTGAGAGCAATGAAAAAATTCTCCTAAAAAAAAAAGTCAAAGACCTAAAAAAGCAAAATAACATTATATAAATGCCCCCACTTGTTGATGTGTGTACATTCATGCAGTGTCCCTTTCTTTACTTGCATATGGCACTATGTGTACATCTATCTTCAAGTGGCCTTGTCGTACTACCCCCCAAGCTAATCGATTCACCAATAGAGAGTACCCAAGGTTTTGGACTATTAATTAATTAATGACAATAAATGGGCTTGGAAAAAGGATGCATTGAAAACGAAGGTGCACCACACCCTGTACAAAGGCACACATAAGTGAGACATTACAACCCCTTGTATGTCATGAACCCCATGCCCAAAATTTTCCCATCATCCATAACACATCATCCACATGAATTAGAAGGAGAACTTGAGGGATGATTCACCCAATAGGTCGTTTTGTCAGCCCTCCCATACTCAAACTTGGTAAATTGCATGGGGTCTTTGAGCATTAGTTTATTTTGATGAGGTGGTTTGGATGTACATGCTTAGATGGCTCTTTTATTGATTTGATTTACTCATCATGATGCTTTTACTTGAGATTATTGGAGGGCGTATCCAGTTTTTTTTTGCAGGACCCAGTTGGTAGACAATTTTGGAGGAACAAGCTTAGCTTGGGCTTCCATGGGGCTTGAAGCCCACAGGTTGGATGTCAAGGGCCTGCATGCCAGCTGATGATGACGTGCCTTTGGAGGCCTATAATACATCATGGATGACCTCACCTGGGCCCTATCACCCAAATGACTTGCCTAGGAGGGGAAAAACGTCACTCTTTGGGGTTTGACGTCACCTAGGGCTAGGGTTTGGTGGTGATGGAGTTGTTACTCATTGACACTTGGTATGATTTGACTGAAGGACACATGAATTGAAGGAAGAGACCTTGGCACATGAAGAGGAGGCTCTAGAATCCCCAACGACCTCCACCTTTTTTCCAATGACATGGAAAAGTGTCAAAATGTCTCCCTAGAGGGGTGACATCTTACTTAGGGTTTTTCTTTCATGTGCAAAGTAAAAATTAAATATTATTATTTGTGTAAAGGGGAAAAATAAGGGTTGTTGCCCCCTTATTTTGTGTTTACCCTAAATTATGTGGACAAACAATGTTTTTGAGACATTTTGTATAAATAGAGATTACTTGAATCTCATTTCATAAGATAACTCTCCCATTGTGAGAAGTACTTGGCTGAAATTTTCGCTATGCTTGAGGATTTATGGTGTTTATCTCTTGTGAAAATTCTTTTTGGTGTCTATCTCTTAGTGATTTTATGAGCTAATGTGCTGCGCACCTCTTGGAGACTTGCTTCCTTGCTATTGGATGGTAATTTGCTTGGTGAACTAAGGTTTGATCTCTCTCTTTCTTGGAATTGGTAAGGAAAAATATGCATTGTTAGTTATTTCTTGCTCTTTCTTGGTTATTGTTGGTTTAAACCCTAGGAGGAGTATGTTGGATACACCTTCCACTAAGTTTCATTTAATTTTCTAAGTTTACAAGTCATTTTGTAAGGGCTGTTAGGAGGAATACGAGTGTGTATACCCTCCTAGACTTTACCCTAGTTTGATTAGCATACCCTAGGGAGAAAGATTATTTACACCCCTAGGGATCTTGTTGATCCAACTTATGTTTAAAGACTCCATTCACCCAAATATTAAAGGAACTAATATGATTTTTGCATTGGAGATATAAAATACTTGCCTCAGTAAACGTGAAAAATCACTCTTTTGAGATTGTCAAACTTGGGATCAATTCTATGCTCTATGTGCTTCATTGAGCCACTAGGATGTCTCAATTGGCTAAGTATTTCTTGCTGCTGTTATAAATTTTCATCTGCAATTATTAGGGCTGTAGAAACCCTAATACATTTTCACTAATAACTCACTACTCAACCGTTGAAAGTTGCTAAAAGTTTGCCACATTAATCTACTGAGGCTAGCGCACTTTTGGGTGGATTATTGGAAAGTTTTTACGGCTGATTTATTCTCTGTAATAAATTTTTTGTTACAACCATAAGGCTCATAATTACTTCTGCAGAACTTGCTTACAACAGCCTTACATTGTTGCTAAAGTTTTATGCTATCTTCTTGAGCTAAACTAGTCATTTGCTAGCTTGTCTCTTGTACTTTTTTACTAAGCTTTGAGAAACTTTATTTTGCATTTGTCATTATATTTTTGTTGCTGATATACATCATTGTTTACTGCTGCAATTAGGGACAACAAGATTAACTTTCTTTTCCACCTAACATTATACACATATACTTGGCTTGTTCTCGTGTCTTGGGAAGGTACATCACTCTTTTACAGGTACTTTGGTCTCTTGGAAACTTTTGGATACCACCAAGACTCTTTCTCAAGCCTTTCCACACTCTCTATATTGACCTATAGGGGGAATCGCCTTCATATCTCCACTTTCCGTCTCGTTTCCTCCAGGGTCACCGGGTTTCCCCCTTTGAGGTGATTCTTTCATCTCTAAAGTGACAGGAATACCTGCCTAAGTTGACAGTGGGCATGTGTTCTCAAAGTTGTCGCTATTTGGTGGTTGGGTCAGGATTTTCCCAAACTAAAACTTGTGCGATAACAAAATCTTAAGAATTTAACATTACCATTAATTTATAGCACTTTTTGTTAAACCCTTTTAAATAAAAATTTAATATTGCATGTTGGTGGGGTCTAGTACCTACTCGATCGAGTCAATTCTTGACTTGACTGAGTTGATCGGTTTGGTACCGAACTTGCCAAGTCAAGCCTTGACTCAGTCGGTTCGGTACTAAACCGGATTGTTGAGTCAACACAATGGCCAAGTCGGACCGGTTTGGGGTTGGCTCAGTCAACTCAACCAAGTTCGAGTCAGCCAAGTTTGAGTCCAAGTCAACCGATTCTGAATACTATGCTATGTAAGTAAATGTTGCTAGGAAACCCAACTCTTTCTTAGACCTTCTGCTGAAAAGATCATAAGAAGATTGCAATTTTCCTTCCTTGCATGAACCTCTAAGCAATATACTATAAGCAACAACACTATGACCAATTCAATATTGCAATCTGTATCTTCCCAAGTTCAAAGTATATGTCTGCCACTACGCTCACATATAATTCTGCAAGAGTAAATTACAAATGCATAGAGCCACCTAATGCAAATAATATATCCGCAAAAACTTGAGTTGGTTGCATGCAAACAACCTTACAATAATACTCTTCTAAGTGCCATTCAACATTGACTAACATGTTACATTTTTGTGGTTAGATCCACTATCTTTCTTGTCTAGAAATCTTTGACTTGTTAATATCTTCATTTGCTTTGTAATAAAGCATTTTCTGAACATAGTACATCACATAAACCTATGAATATCTAAACGCTCTTTCACTAACTTGAGAGACCCAAACATCCTTACATTTGTACCTCTGATTGCTAAGCCTTGGATATGACACATAGTGCCTGACCTCCAACATACTTCATTGCTTCAGAGCAACAATACTAGGGCATGCACTAAGAAGGCTCACTTGGTTTTGGTTGCCCTTGCTGATATGTTTGAGGATTGTTCTAGCACTTTGCACATTCTCAATCCACTGTTGAGCATTAGCCACATCCTGAAGAGCCTGATTCAATGCTCTGCCCAACCACTCAATTCGATCCTTTGGTTTCATTGATTTTACTGAAGCTACCATCTCAACATTGTCTAAAACCTCTTCCAATATCTGAATAAGATGATTCCCTTCCAGTAAAGAATGCTCCAACATATCAGATTGTTCAACAATACTTTAGTATTTACCTTGAAGTTCCTCATGTTTCCTTCTTCCTAGAATCATTAGGTTATAACACCAACTCTAATAGGTCCATATGACCTTATATGAACACCCTTTCCATGCTAATATTT
Organism: Picea mariana; assembly: GCA_032191745.1. Lineage (NCBI taxonomy): Eukaryota > Viridiplantae > Streptophyta > Pinopsida > Pinales > Pinaceae > Picea > Picea mariana. The sequence goes on along the minus strand of JASDQU010242440.1, from coordinate 13,467 downwards.
CCTTCAAACTCGACTTCAAAATGGTTCCATTGAGTATATCTTCCTGTTGCTACAATGAGTCACACTACATGAATGTTTGTAATTTTCCATTGGAGAAATCTGCTATAGACCTATTTTATTGCTGAGATTATGATGTACTCTGAGCATAATTGTCTCCCTGATGGACTGGAAGCTTCTCTTTTTAAGAAGAATTGTGACATCCTCAAATATTCAAAACAGTTTATTTTAAAGTTGTTGTTTTAAAAATAAATTTCCATTTATGGAAATTTGAATTTTAATTTGTGGAAGTATGTAATTAATATTTTTGTGACTGTTGGACAAGAGTTTGACTTGCCAATTGTCCTCTTTTGATGGACACATGTATGAGACCGATATTTTAATAAATTAAATGCTGGAAAACAGATGGAATAACCGACTTAAAAATAACTGACTATGACTCCATGAGTGGGTAACATGTTTGAGTTAACTTAGAGCTGATTTTTACAAGTGTCATAAGTTGAGTTTTGTCACTGGAAGCCCCTAAAAATTAAGGATTTGTAAAGATGCGAATTTACCAAGGAGGGAAAGGAATGGAAAGTCCTAGGCAATGGAAAAATGATATATACAACATATGTGGGAGGTAGGAAGCTGCTTAGTATGTTGGGAAAAAGACTATTTGTTGTTATGCACACATATGGTGTTAGGCAAATGATTTCTGAACTGTTCAGAGAGACAGTGGCTAAGGAGTGATGCTAAGTTTTCCCTTATTGAGTCATGGTCAGGCTATGGGGTGATCAGGACAAGTAATTGTGGTTGTTTTGTATCTACGGTTCGGTGGAACGTGGTTGTTCCATTTGTTTTTCAACATAATTGTTACAGATATGTATCTTTGTCTGACTACTTTTTTCTTTCTGTCAAATTATTGAATTTTATGATGGATGCAAGACTTGATATGTATAGAGATGTCACTCTGTTCATGAAGGATCTATTGATTAATATGTAGATACAAAATTAGATGAGTTTTTATTGTTATATTATAATTACTGATTTGGATGTAGCTATAGACTTTCATATAGCTACAGAATCGCACGTGTTCTACAGAATTGAAGATATATAGATATTCATGCAGGGATTAATGATTTCCATGTAGTTACATAAATTATATTTATGTGTATGCTACACGATTAAATCGTTATAAAAGTATGCATGTCATGGAAAATTAAGTAGTTACATTGTGATTCACATATATCCCACACCAAATTTATATATAATTAGTTTTAACCTTTGAAAAGAAGGATTCAAGTAATTTATGCATTGTCATACATAATATTAAGAATTTTTTGGAAAAATTACTACATATATAGTGTATTTTATGAAGCACTAGATAACCATGGGTTATTCAATCTTTCTTAATATATAAAAAATCTTTCTTAATATATAAAAAGGGAGAATGAAATTATTTGACCACTATATGGGGATGAGAGAATCAAGGATCCTTGTAAATGTAATTGAGATTGCAAACTTACAAAGTAGACCATTAGGGTACCGACGAATAAGAGGAAACTTCCACAATAAACAACTAGAGAATAATACTGTATATGAACATGACTCTTGTAAACAAGCTATAGAAACACAATAAGAGTAAAGGATTCAACAGTGTGAACTTGAATAAAGGATAGGTTGTAAACATACTTGGATCAAGAGTTATGTACTATAGTTTTATTTCCAGACTTTAAGTTACGATAGCTTCGCAAATAACGATAAAGGAAAATTAATATTTAATAATAAATCTTATTACAGATTATCCCTATGTAATAGTACATATGCAGTATGAAACAAGCACAGGTGATTACTAAATCTGTGTACACATCCTCCGCTAATTAAATTTAATCTTAAGAGTTGATACATGCAGAGTTTAAAGTATCCGAAAAATGAAGACAAAGATTCTACTAGATCCAGGATGGAACTTGAGTAAACAACTAAAATGTCATTTACTGGTGTAGGTTACACATTCCCTGAAGAGGAACCCAGGTACCTTTTATAGGAGGACTCTCATCCTTTGTGAACTCCTTGACGACATTGTATACCGATGAAGGAAAACCATAACTTATCTCATAGATCACTTTATTGAATTTTAGCGGAAACCATAAGAAACAAATGAATTATAAGAAATAAAGACATTGATGATTACTTATCTTCTGTAAATCAAACCCTTGTTGATAAGTTTTCATAGTTGATATAAGCTCATTTTCAACACTTAGACTCTTGGAGAAGAACAGAGGGAAAGGATGCTCTAGAATGGCTGATGGGTTCCCTTGCATATGAGAGAACCATCATTAGTTTCATAGAAAAGCAATGAGAATTAAAAATCTTATATGATATAAGAAGGAAAATAACTGAGTTTCATATGTACGATACAGTTATCATAATATTTCATGCTAATTCTTGAAAATCCAGGAACAACTACCTTGGAATTGAACATGACTTTGTTATAACATAATCTTACACAGAGAAAATAAAGTGTACAAGACAAATGAGATACAATTTTTTTAAAAGAAAACTATCCAAACATTTGTTCATTGCCTTCGAATAGAATCCTGAATTTATAACCCAGAAATATTACCTACTTAACATTTATTTAACAAGAAAACAACTTTTGCAAGTGATAGAGTTGACTGTAGTGAGAAGTGCCAGAGTATTCATTGTACATTCGATATTAAGGGATGGGTGTCGATCATAAACACAACTACATAAAATAATACGAAAGTATACAGTATAGACAAAAGTCTATTGGAAGAGAATTACATTCGGAATTAAACAGGTAAGGGCGAACGCCCGGTTACAAAATCTCTATACTAAATACTATCATAAAAGAATTAAGTTTAATCGATGAGAAAACTTGGACAGTGTGTGCCGAATATTTGGAGGATATTGCTCGGAATCATTATCTAATCATATAAATATATCTAAAATTAAGATATGAGATGTAAGTTGTAAAACCCTTTTTAGAAGAGAATTCAGGACGATGACCTAGCTCTACCAAAAAGGGAGAAAAGAAAAACTTGTAAATATAAAGGATAAATACCACATCTGATAATCATTTTTTTTCCTCCTCGCAAACAAGGAAACACGATTTTGTAGTCTACACAAATATTCTTACAGTACCCAAGAAATAAGAAAGTAATGGAGATTAACAATAACTTGTGCTATATAAAGCTACCTATTTTTCTTACAACAAGACTAAAATCCAGATATCTTGGTTTCGGTGGTTTTGGTGTTTACCTGTAAAGGATCCCAAGCGTAGAAGCTGTAATCTATTTGGTGCCATGGAGTTTTCCACAAAAATTTAATCCATGAGTTTTCATGTGTTATAACAACGATATCAAAACTTGTTGTCGGCTAGAGAAAACCTCTCGTAGGAACAAATAATAGAGTGAATAAGGGAAATGGATGCAGAGCTATCTGGTTCAAGGAAAACAAACCTCGGGCCCATCAAACTCATACGTACCCTCGAGAAATGAAATTATTTACAGCTAACCATGTGATACATCAGGTGTGGGGTCATGGCATTGGTTGATATATAGTTGGAGCAGACTCATACACACTACAATCTAATAAAAAATGCTAACACGTCCTTTCCTCGAAAGATGGAAACCAACTACAAGGAATGGATGTAATGAATAAATTAAAGGTTCACCAAATAAAAACTTCAAGATAGTGGTTGATGCCACTTAAGATAAGTTGGTGTAATGTTTTATTCACCTCTACCCT